>JAMYHX010000125.1:0-90833 GCA_025529335.1 Rhizopus sp. PT2906
TTACGCAAATAATTTTTTTATTTTATGACAACATTTTATAAAATTAATGTCAATAATTAATAAAAATACAGTATATTCCGTTTCTGTAGTTCATACGTTCGTAATTGACGTACCTTTTGTCGCAAGTAATAAAAATTTCAAAGTACGTCCTGGTGTGTGATTCTTCCATTATATCAATACTGCTTATTTTTTGGAAGCTGCATTCACTAAGTTTTGATTTATTTTCTGAGCTAACTTTATATTTTGTTTTCCTGGCACGTTGAGGCTTTGATCTTCATTAATTTGCACCACTACCATAATCAATTTCGAACACATGGACTTTGAAAGGTTTTGCAAACTTGAAGAACATGGTCTCTTTCTGTAGAAACTTCAAACCTAGTAGGATCTGCGGATATATTATATTCAGTATAGACGAAAATAAGCTGGCTCAGACTGCCTTCTGTCAAAAGCTGAGAATCTGTTATATAAATGTGAAACTTAAATTGATCTAGTGATAACTTTGCTGTTTCTGGTATTGTCACTAAACCACTGTCCGTCCCAGAAAAAGCGAAACTTGTTAAATCAGGCTGAGTGTCATCAAGCTTGAAATTTTCAATACGAGGTAACTGACTATTATTTCTGCCATAAGAAATGCTTTGAATAATATTATTATACAATTTCCTTCTTTCGTCTGACAATTGCTGTTTCGGATTGTTTTCACCACGGGCAGTATGTATATATTATGAGCGAACTTTAAATCATAGCTAGCGCAAAGTGAATTGATATTAAAAGAGGGAGCAAAAGAGACACTAAAACTTCTTATTTGCTATTCTTCTTGTTCATGTGTAGTGGCATCTTCCGCTTTTTCTATTGTCTCGTCCCTGCTTTCGGTTTCTTTTCGAATTCTTTGAGCAATGTTAAAAAACTCAGCTTCAACAAAGTTCTTTCAATACTGCACTGGCGTTTTTCAATGTCTTCTTTTAGTTCGCAGCAATGACTCTATTTCTCCTGCCTTCACGTTAATTTTAGCTTCAGCACCAGTTACTATCCCACAAAGTAATCTGGATCACAATATCATCGATTTACAAATCTCACCAAGGTTCCCACTTGTTTGATAGCAGTGCCGAGTTTCTGAAGAAACGTAAATTTCAAGTTGTTCCATGAAAGTATTCCTAGGAAAATCATCTTTCCAACGTTCTACAGACACGTTTGGATGATGAGCCAGTTAATTCTTCACTTTCATTTCACTTTCAACTAGCCGGTCTATTGATCATAGTCTTTTTGGGATCATATACCACTCTTTGCTACTTCTTTTCACGCATTAGTATATATTAGCAATAGTAAAGTGGAAAGAAACCCATTTACAGTCGAGCAGCTGAGTTTTTTATTTATTGCACACACACACGCGCGCGCGAGAAAATTTGACGCGTGCATACTGTAACTTAAAAAGTGACCGCGACCCCCTTTTTTTGCATACTTTTTACGATATTGAAAATGAGTGAACGAATCAAGAGAGACGATGGATTAAACTCAAGCTATATAGGCGCTTCTGATTCTGAAGATGATTTTAGTTCTGCTTTTGGAAACGAAAACGATGCTCTTGATAACTACAACGTTTCAGATAAACTCAAGAATCTGCTAAGAATGGGTAACTTTCGACTGGAAGAGAGCGGCCTGACTCAGATTGAGGATGAATCAGACGATGACTCCATAAGACCTATTCGAGAGATTGAGAAAAGTTTGATATCAGATAGTAATAATAACAGCAACAACAATAATGAAAATAAATACATGAACTTTCCATTAAGACCTGTTGACGATGGTACAATTACCGAAAAGAAGAAAAAGAAGGTTGATAAGTTAAAGCGTCGAGAGAAGGAAAAAGAAAAGAAGAAAAAGAAAAAGACTAGAGATGATATTCTGGAACAGCCGCCTCAGAAACAACGACGAGACGTACATGACTTTTTGGAAAGGTTAAGGCAAGAACAGTCAGATGAGGAGGAGGAAGAATTCAGTAGAAAACGTAGAAGCGGCGGTAGAAAAACAAGGAAGAACAGAGACGATTTAAGATCAAAGGTTGACGAGAATGGAGAAAGACTTGTACGGGAGACAGAACTGCTGAACAGTTCGTCAGACGATTCAGATGATGACAGGCCCATGTCCAAGAGAGAAGAAATGGAAATGTATCGTCAAAGAGAACGTATGCTGAGAGCTACTGAAGTAAAGATCAAGCCGACGATCAACGTAAAGTCATATGAAGACTTTATTAAGCGTAGAGAGCAACGCGAGCAGGAAAAAAGGATAAAGAAAGAGCAAGAGCAAGCGAAAATACAAGCTCAACATGATAGTGACAGCGATGACCTTGAAATCATCTATAACTCCAAACTAAAAATCACTTCACCAGACCGCCCCAAATATCCATTTTTGGCAGTGTCGCCTGTTCGTAATGCAGAGACCTATAGGCGAGAGCATAACGCGATGCTGCTCAAAAAGCTATATGAACAAACTCAGGAACATAGAAAACAAATGGAAGAAGCAGCAAAGGCAAAAGGAAATTTTGTGTCGGCTGTAGATAGAGCAAAGAAATTGATCGAACAAGAGAAAAGAGCACAGATCATAAATGAACAAGTTGAGAAGCATTTTAAAAAGAAATCAACTTTGTTTTCAACTATAATGGATGAAAATGATGATGAAGATGAAGATTATAAAGATGACGAGCAAGAGGACGATCAAGAGGATGATCAAGAGGATGAACAAGAGAATGAACAAGAGAATGAACAAGAGAATGAACAAGAGAATGAACAAGAGAATGAACAAGAGAATGAACAAGAGAATGAACAAGAGAATGAACAAGAGAATGATAACACAAATGATAAAACAAATGAGCAAAGTCAAGATGATGATAATAATAACGATAAACAAGAAAATAACAAAAAGATTGATGACAATAATATGAATATCGATGCTGATCAACACGATATGGAAGAGACAGACAATCATAGGCGCGTAAAACGAGTTATCCTAAGTGACTCGGAGGAAAGTGACAATGATGAGACTAGCAGCCCAAGATTAAGGCTAGGCAGTCCAGGTCTGCGTAAATCAATGACGAGCAAACCAAAGCCAAAAGAAAAAAATGATTACGTTGTAGAAGAAGCTGAAGAAGAAGAGGACGAGTTCTTTGGGATGGGTGGACCTGATATAGAAGAGACTGAGGATCTGGATCAATATGAACAGGATGGTGTTCTCGTTGAGCATAATGAAGACACTGAGAATGTAGACAATGCCACGCTTAGGGCAATGTTCAAGTAATGTTTAACTTTTAATGCTTGTGAACTTTTTTATTAACATCTCTTACAAGCCAACAGGATGCTGAATCTGATAAAAATATGGTAGAACGTCTGATAAAGGATATCACAAGTGGTGGCCTGAGAAAAAGAAAGGCTGCCCTGGAGGAAGGCTTTATGTTTGATGATCTCGATCTCTATGATGATGACGATGACGATTTAGCAGCCATAAGAAGGGCTGCTGCCGCCAAGAGACGTAAAATGCTACAAGAAAATGGTGATGCACTGGAAGCATTAGGTAAAGCTTTTACATTAGCTGCTTCTCTCTATATATTCACATTGTACTAATTCCTTTTTATACAAATAGCACAAAACCCAAAGACTGCAGCATTTGCTAAAGCTGCTAAAGCAGTGATGGATGAAAGTTGTATCCCTTCTATTGACCTTAGCGATGACGACGATGATCCAATCGATACTGAAGAAAACAAAGAAAGAACACTGAATGCATATCTCGAAGATGACGATGATGATGATGAAGAGGATAAAAAGGATGGAAACAATGGCGCATTTATATCTGATGACGACGAGGATGCTGAAGAAGAACTCCCATATATCATCTGCCCACTTCCAGCATCAATTCAATAATAATACAATTTATGTAAATATTTGTATAATACACATCCCTCTATAAATATATATATATCTACACTAGTCTTCTTTTTCTTGTTGTTCTAGTCTTTTTGCACTTTCAAGCTCGCCAATGAACCTAATAGCATACGCTTTAATATTACGGCCTTGTCTGTCTTTACAACTTACCATCTTATTGTCACAAACAAACACATGGCAAGCAGCAATAGTGCAATCACGTGTGGATTTCCTCCAGTGATGACAATCATAAAGAGTAAAGTAGCAAAGAGTGCATAAAAAGCATAAAACATGATCTTGATGACTCCTTTTGCTGTATAACCTGGAGTCATGATGGACTTTACAATGTCATCTCCAAGTCCATTAGTTTCCATATTCTACTTTCTTGCTAAAAAGTTTTGTTGCAGTAAACAGTTTATGATTGAGAATAGTTCGCCCATTTAAATGCTGAGAATCAATTACGGCTCAAATAGTGTAAAAAGGGAAGGGGGGTCTTTTTTTTGTTTTCTTTATCTTTCAATGAAATCTTGGTTGCAACGTCCAGAAACAAAGAAATATGCAGCAGACGGTACAGACTCGCATACTAGAAACATATGAATAATGTTTATCAAAGTGAGAATATATCAGTAATATTTTATTAGTTGCATTGTTTGCGATTTCACAAGTAGCATTTTACTTTGCTTTCAAATACGTTCTCAAATCACTTGATCCCAACAAAGCAAAGCGCCAAGAAGCTAAGGCAAGAAGTAATCGTGTCCTTGGAAAGCTTGGTGTAAGCTTAGCTGTTTTAATAAACAGCATATGTTGACTCTTTTCAATAGAAAGATATCAAACTGAATGAATACGAACAGATTATTGCAGCAGAAATCATTCATGCTGAAGAGATTAACGTCACCTTTAAGCGTAAATATTCTTTAATATAGTAGAGTTGTGACATGAGGCTAAAAAGAAGTTTTTATAAAAAAAAATAGAGATTGGAGGATTAGACAGCATCATTCAAGAACTTCGTGAAAGTGTCATCTACCCACTTTGTTATCCAGGGCTGTTCACTTCAGCCTCTGGACTTTTGGGCGCACCCAAGGGTGTCTTGCTCTACGGTCCTCCTGGATGTGGAAAGACGATGCTTGCGAAAGCATTAGCCAGAGAAAGTGGAGCGACCTTTATCAACGTCCACGTGTCTACGTTGACAGATAAATATTATGGTGAATCCAATAAGCTGGCAGCTGCTGTATTTACTTTGGCCAGAAAGCTTCAGCCTTCTATTGTATTTATTGATGAAATAGATTCCTTTTTACGTGAACGTCGAAGTACAGATCATGAAACGACAGGAATGATGAAGGCCGAATTCATGAGTCTTTGGGACGGTTTGACTACGGGAGAAGATACTCGAATTGTCATCTTGGGTGCAACAAATAGACCTAATGATATCGACTCGGCTATTCTCAGAAGAATGCCTAAACGGTTTGCCGTTCGATTGCCAAGTGCGGATCAAAGAAGAAGTATTCTCGAACTTGTAAGTTTAGTAGTCATGACTATTTCTGCTTACTCATTTTCTTTATTTCTTTTTTGGTGTAGCTATTGAAAAATATTACCTTGGCTTCAGACTTTAATATGAACGAATTAGTTCAAAGAACTGCAGGATTATCGGGCAGTGACCTGAAAGAACTCTGTCGTAACGCAGCCATGATACCAATTCGTGAATATGTTCGATCCGTTCATTCAGGAATTGACAGTGAAAATGCAAGTCAAGACTTGATGAACTTGGACCTATCAAAGGTAATATTTTAAAATGGTACTATTTATTGCTTTTATATAACATGAATTTATTATAGAAAGTCAATACTCGTCCATTGACATTGGCTGATTTCTATGCTTCCGAGAACCACGAAAAGACACACAATTACTCTAGTGATTTGCCCCAGCAAGAGAACCTTGACTAACTTACTGTATTCAGAAATTATTTGCACACTGATAGAAATTAAAGTAAATAATAAAAGATAGCCCACGAAAAGTAAAAGAAGGACTAGTAAATCAGTTGTTTACATTGATATTAAATACTTACATTATAAAGAAGAGGATTATAAGAGAATAGACATTTGAAAGAGATTATTAAGGAGGGGCTCACAAAGCTTTAATTTAAATAAACATGTTAACCTGCATTTCCTACAAGTTTGAAGCTTGAAGACATGAAAAAATGGATGAACAATGACTTTCTAAACTTTTGATACATAATTTACGGAAACTGATTTACAGTTTTATGCTAAAACTAGTGATTATATAAAAAGAAGACAATATTTATTCTGGTTACAGTAAACGAGTGATTTTGCCAATTCCTTTTGTTCGTCCTTCTCTAAAAATCTAGTAATATATTAGATTTACCTTTTGTCTATTAGAAACATCCTCTACTTACCAGTCGTGATCCAACTGTGAGATATTCTGGATTCTTGACAAATTCAAATTCCTAATTATAAAAATAGTAATTAGGGATCATCCAAAATACTCTTATGATCCGCTTACAACTTTGGCTCGGTCGCCTGTTCGCAGCACTTCCTTTTCGGCAGTAATGATACTTGCGGTTTGACGTACAGCACCACAATGAACCATGGCCTGATATCGAGACTTGATGGTCGTTGAATGGTAAAGGACCAAGATTTCGGCTTCAAAACGCCGTGATACCTTGGGCATCGGCTGATCTTTATCATGAGTGAGCAAGACTTGACCCTTTCTGATCGCGCTACGCCGAATATTCTTCAATGCCAATGTTACCGACTGTCCTGCTGTTGCTGCCGGTACGTTGACTCGTTTACGATGGATACCCTTGACGGACGTGGTGACAAATTGTCCAGCAGAATCAGGACCAAGAATGACCTTGTCGCCCACATGAATCACCCCGCTTCGCATGATGCCGCTAACGACTGTACCCACGAACGGAACCGAATAAGTTTCATTGATCTCATAGTGCAACGGTTTATCAGTTTCGTATCTTGTTAAAGAAGGGAGAGCGTTCAAAAAGTTTCTGACCAGATCCAAGCCTTGACCTGTGACATTACTGACCTGGAAGATCGGACACAGACGTTCGCTAACAAAATTTTGCTAAAGAAAATACCAAGTCAGTCATGGATATAGCAACAATGATTCAACTTACTGCAGTCACCACCACATCATGATTATTCTGGACAAACAGTGGTATCTTTCTGCATGATTTGGACTTTAATATCTTTGTCAGGTCACGAATCGTTTGTTCAAGCACATGTGCCGGACATCGGTCAATCTTTGTGATCACAACCAAGACGGGTATAGCCAGTGATAAAGCGAGGCCCAAGTGTTCCTTTGACATACCGATCATACCAGCATTTGCACCAACCTAAAGAAAAAGTTAATATTCATCAAATCAATCTCAGCTGATGAAAAAGCTTACCATAAGCATTGCAAAATCAGGAGCACTGCCAGTCATTCCAAACACAGTTGTCTATTATTTACAACCATCAGTCTCTTTTCATGTCAATATAAATCGCGTTACCTTTAGATACTTTTCGTGCCCTGCCAGATCAACAAAACTTATCACTTTGGCTGCCTTTTCCGTAATTTCTTCCCATGTCAACTTTTTGCCTGCTCCCGCTGGATGAAGGATCGGCCGTGAATGAGAGTCAAAACCCAAGATTTCACCACCTACACTGGATGTTCGACCGGATTCAATTTCATGTTTATGACGAAACAAGTTCACTCTGGCTTTTCCTCGACCGTCATCCAAGATACCCTTTGTCAAAACTCCCAACATGGTAGACTACATAAGTTATGAGGGATGTTGTCAAGCGAAAATAATCGTCTCTTTACCTTTCCAGCGTCTACGTTCCCTACGACCGCTACTCTTACTTCCAACACATCCTGTACTGACTTGGGGCGCTTTCTGAGCATGAAATGAGATACTTTCTGCGCGTTTGACTCCGTTGTCTTGTTAATATCCAACTGTATTAGTTCGTCGATATTGGCCAAGTCGGCATCAAGTGATTCAGCCAAGGTGGTTAATGTTTTTATGCACTTGTCGTACTCATCTATAGTCAAATTCATCGGCGTCCCATCATCTATAATGCACTTGTGTGAACGAGTGTGTGTGTTTAACGACTATTCTTTTTCATACCTTCAACGCCTATTTCAAACAACGTCTCGCCTTTTCCATGCTGCATACGTGTAGATATGATATCTTTGAGCCACACCATGTCCTCTTCTTTGGCTTGTATCAGCCTTTCCTACGAGCCAGGTGTTATTTACAATCGTGTTATTGTGATCTGATCTTACTTTGAGTGTTCTATGCTCTACATCTTCGTCGTCATGCTTTTGTTGGTCGTTTAATGAGACATTATATAATGCTGAAACAAGACGTCTTGCTTCCTCGTCGTGTGCTGTGTCTTTTGTGGTGATAACCATATTAATATAATAAATAACAAGACGGAAAGAAATGTCCCACCTGTGTATATATATGTATGTTGCTTTGAGCATACGGAGTTTAAATTGATGGTGCATTACCCTAGACACACCTTGGTTCGCCCACGCTTTCATGAAGTATCCGCAGCTTTATGCGTCTTGATGAGTCATGAAAGAGAATGCGGCGCAGCTGTTGAAAGACCAAGTCTCAGTTATAGGTTTTATCATTCTCCTCTTTCTGGATCTCTTTGATCGGTGAGTGTAACACAGTGGAATTTTATGCAACTAGGTGAAAATTGGGAGTTTAATATGAATATAAAAGTAATGTTTAATCCAAAGTGATTGTCATCTTTGAATAAAAGGAGAATAAGAAGGGGCATTCAAAGTAACCATGAGTACGAATGACGTGTGTGCGCAGGCCATTAAAGAATATATTGGTGCCACATTTTTTTCATCTGCGCTAATTGTATTGTTGAGTGACAGAATATCATTAAAGCAAGTCATGTATGCAAAAAAACACACACACACACACTACAGGCAAAGCACTGGGGATGAGTGGCGCTTTTAATTAAAAATAAGCTAAAAGCATAACCCCCTTCTGATCCCCTTTCTTTTTCTTTTGTACATCAAGGTTATCACATAAAATATTGGTTTATTATATAAACATGAAATTATTGTATAAACAGTGGGAAAGGATTAAAGTTGTAAACAGTGGGTATAAATACAATGTAATATATTAAAAATAGTCTTCTTCTTCAAGTTCTTGGTCTGCTAATTCAATAGCACCGCTTAATATTGCTTTTACTTGCTCAGCTAAGCATAATTTTGGGTGAGGTTCGTCTTCAAATATAGAAGTACTAGTTGAAGAGGCATGATGAGTTGAAAGTGTACAAGACGAACAGGATTCAATTTCGATCTTTTCGCTTGGTTTTTCCTTCTTTTTTCTTAAATAGCCGTCGTCTCTAAATAAGCGTGATAAACGATGAATCAAGTGGCGTCGAGTCATGTAATAAAGTTAAGGAAAGGAAGAAGAGAAGAGAAAAAACAAGTTGCTATTTATAATATCATCACCATTTGTAGTTGCATGCAGTCTGGCGTATACTTATCCCACTTTCATTTACACATACATATACACAATAAGCATTTTTACCTTTGTTAACCTTTCGATTTCCCCTCCTTTTTTAGTTTAGTGACACTCTTGTGCATAATAAAGTAACCACTAAACCATATGCTTTCTCTTTTCCCCCTTTTTTTTCCTTTGGCTTTTAATTTGTGTCCCTTGTAACAGGTTTATTTGCCACCATATTCGGGTTATTAAACCCTATTCATTTATCAGATCAATGAATGGGCTTCTTTGTGGATTTATGATATAGAAGTTTCTTACGCACACACACACATATGGACCTTAATTATAAAATGACAAGATATATTGTAAGCAGCATTGTTTCTTTGTAGATACTTTGTGGTCTCCTTTTTAGACCACGTCTCATATTCAATAGCATTGGGAGTATCAATCTGTTATTTGAATTGAGGAATAACAGATGCTCTCCTTCCTCTACATTTGAAATCTACATAAACAGATCATCAAATGTATTCAACAGTAAAAGATATGCAACCCTTTCTTTGTCGGAAAAAAAAGAGAGAGCTGGGTGCTAATTATTGAATAGAATCGCAGTAGCAAAATCCCATGCAATTCAGACAATGTTGGTTTTTTTTTTCTTTTAATAAATTGAAAATATGCTGCACCGAATCACTCTTAATATTGTTCGCCCTTGTCTCTACAGAGCCACAGCACCTCGACTTGTTGCTCCTCGATCATTAGCTGCACTTCAAACCACACGTTCATTTGCTTCGTCACATGACTGGCAGCAAGGTATAAGTCATCCACTGATTGACAAGATCGCGCAGCACCCACACATTATGGACCAGTTGGTGAAGTTTACCGAGGTTTTGAAAGATAAAGGCATCAATGTGAACAAACAACCTAGCTTTACAGAAGTAAAATTCTTGTTATTATGTTTGATCAATTCATAACGCGATTGAACATAGATCGTCAAGGTTATGAGCGATCCTGAAGTGAAGGAAATAACAAAGAAGCTCGTTCAAGATATGCAGGCAGCAGGTATCACTCTTGATATGAAAGCAGTTCAGGAATTACAGGCAGGTTTAGCAAAATATAACGAAGTAATGGGTCAGCAAAAGGAAGAAGATGAAAACAAAGATCAAGGCGTGCTGAACAAGGTGAAAGGACTCTTCAAGAAATAATAAAGAATAGCTTTAGTTTTGTATGTATATGTGATAAATAGAACTTCCCTTTTCTCCTAAAGAGAAAGAAAAAGGAGGGGAAAGGTCAAGCAAGATACAAGAATTGGGGTTTATTGTTGAAAGAGGATGGTTTATTAAAAAAAGTCTGCATAGCTTTGTTGTTGACGGGCAGGCATAGGCGATGAAGCAGCTTCATAAGATGCCAATGCGGCATCAAAATCTCTAGGTGTTGGTTTCGGTCTTTTCTTGTTTTCTCCAGTCTCTTGTCCTTCCGGTAGTGCTCTTTTCTTTTTCCTATGATGATCAAACTGTTAACCATTTCTCCAAATATAGAGCTTATTTAACCTACATTTTCTTTTGTTTGTTTCTCTCTTGTCTATAAGCCAACTCCTTTTCGTCATCTGAAAATTCCATTTCCTATAATACATATAGGGGTTGATATCTTTTTCTATAACTGTCTCTCTTTATCTCACTTACATCTTCATCGATTTCTTCATCATATACGTTACTAGCATCGGTATATTGAATCTTCTTTAGTGCTTCTGTTGGCACAATCTGCGTCTTTTGATATGACGGCACATAAAAGACTGGGGCTCCAACGACAGTCAATTCTTTGATCAACTCAGTCTCATCGTTGAATCGGACTGTATAAAAAGGTCGAGCAATAGGTCCAAACGTCTCAAAGACTTCTCCCATGATTTCTCTATTTTCATACACCAGCAGTGACCCAATGTCAAGTGTACTGTGCTCCGAACCTGGCCGAGACTGCACAACGATGACATTCTGAATCTTTTGATAAATATGGCCTGCAAATATGATCTCTGTCTCGGCTGTAACTTCAAACTCTGGCTTTTCAATAAACACCTCTGTTATTTCATTTGCTGTCTTAACAACACCGTCTTTATACAATTCGTCCTCTTCTTCATCCTCTGGTTTATCTTCTTCTTCCTCCTTATCTTCTTCTTCATCACTAGATACACGCTTATTGGCATATAGTCCCTTATAATAGCTGCTCCGATTTACCTTGAAGAATCACCACTACTACTATCTGACGACAGTTCTAAATCACTACTTTCATAGCCTTCTTCGTCATTTGTCTTTCCTGAGATTGCAGCGTCAATACTATCCTGAATAGGTTGTTGATCTGGTTTGATCTATATATATATATATATATATTATTAAGTAAAATATTTTTAGTTTGTTATAATGTACCTCAGCTGATGCACTATTGCTATTATCATCATGTTGTTCTACTCTATGATCTTGTTCTGGCTCATTATCGACATATTGACCAACAATCTTTAGATCTTCAGACGTAAGCATGGCAGTCGATTATTTTTTTACAAAAAAAAAAAAGTAGAATGTGCAACGAAAAACTTAAAGTGATGCATAAACAGTCACTCCTGTCTTCTTCAGCATAATTATGTTTAAAGGTGCAAAAGAGTGAGAGTATAGCCTAGTTCAACAGTTGAGGCAACCAGCAGAAAAACTACTGCCCTAGGTTACATGGCAAAGGACTGATTTAATGGTCGAGTTCATGAAGAATGACGCATATAGTAAAGCAATGAAAGTCGCCAAGAGTATCATACCAGAGAAAAAACATGACTGAGGTCTACCTTCAGGTAACATCAACTACACTCTTGGTATGTCATGAAAATATTCATATAATTGAGTCAATAGATAATACTTTTTGCAAAATACTTTTTATTTCTGACGATGAACAATGCGGACCTTATAAGGAGCGGGCTTGACAATGATCCCTTCATCACTATAGTCATCTAAATCGATGGGCACAGGCTTACCCTGAGCATCAAGTTCAGGCTCAATAATAAACCTGTCAAAGAAGCGAACATAGAAATTGAACAATTCAACTTCAGCTAAATGAATACCAGGACAGATTCTTCTTCCCCAACCAAATCCAAACTGATCTCTATCTTCAATCTTTGTATTTGCAGCTATACCCATTCTGCTTGTGTTGGACATAAATCGCTCTGGTTTGAACTCTGTGGGGTTTTCATAAAACTTCTCGTTCATGTGCATGGCAGCCATACTACTGACAAGGATAGAGCCCTTGGGAATCAGATAGTTATTAACAATCACATCTTCTGAAGCCATATGAGGCACACCAAAGTTAGTCACTGGACGGAATCGCATCACTTCCTTTTGTACACAAATGGCATATGGGAATTCTTCACGATCCTTGTGGAAATTAGGAATAGCTCCTGCAGGGTTCTTGGCTTTCCAGGCTTCAAGTTCATCAATAATCTTCTTTTGAACATCTGGTTTCTGAGCAAGGATAGCAAAGGTCCAGTAAAGAGAAACAGCAACAGTATCAGCTCCAGCACCGATCAAGTCACCTATAAAAAGAGGATAAGCTTTGTGTTTTTTTTGTTTTTTTTTTTCATAGCCTTTTTACTCATAAAGACGTGAATATCATCTTCATCAACCAATCCCTGTTCTTTCATTTCATACATAGCCTTAGCCAGTGAATCTTGTTCCTTCTTTAGGGCTTCTTGAATCAACATACCATAGATAGGATCACGCTTGGTCTCGACAAACTCACGTAGCTTCTTCTCTGTGCCTCTTAATCTTTCAGCCCAGGCCAAACTAGGTACAAAGGAACCAAGATCGCCAGCAGCACCTGCGTAGATCATGGCTTGATGAATATAGCTGTTGATGCCTAAAAAGATAGGATCATCAACATCATTACATCGTGCGGCAACAGCTAAGGTCAAGATGATGTTCAAAGATGCCAGTTGTACTTGCTTGAATGGGTTAATTGCTATGCCTTCATCAGCGATCTTTGTTAATCTGCTCATCATGCTGTCAGCTTCTACTTCCAAAATTTCGCCATATTTATCAACAGAACCAGGACTCAGAAGTGAAGCAGCTTATATATCCGTCAGTATATATTTATGTATGCAAGAAATAATGAAGAGAGCTTACCTGCTTTTCTCTTATTCTTCCATTGAGGGTCATACTGAACAAAGACAATACCTCTAGAAAAAGGTTAAAAAAGGAAAAATCAAAGGGAAGTTGTTATACCTATTATTTCTACCATAAATTTCAACATTGAATCGATGATAGGGTCTTGATGAGGTGCTCTTGCCTGCCTTGACAAAGATGTCATGGGCTAAAAGGGGATCACTGATCATGATCCATAACTGGTTACCCATATCAATCTTGTAGATAGGTCCTGCCTCTTTATGCCACTGAGTGATCTGCTTGGAAGGAACTTTACCCATGGAGAGCATATGGCCTAACACGCAAGATATGTAAACTAGATCGACTCTCTTTTAAAAGAACTTACCAAAGATCGGCCATCTGATCGAACGTGGTGGATAGGGTATCTCTTTTAATCCTTTGCCTTCATTTGATTTTCCTCTAGTCAATAGATAAATGGCAGACAGAAGGGCAACACCAGTGGGTATAAGGACAGTAGCGTTTTGTTTGATCTTTTCTATATCCATTTTGTATATAATGTTATAAATGTCTGGTGTTACAGATGACTAACAGGAATTGAAAAAGAGAAAGAGTGAGAGATAAAAAGAGAGAAGAGGGAGAACAAGGAAGGCGGTGTTTGTTAATCGACATTTAAACAAAAAAAACTGGTTCCACCATATCACCATAAAAACGTGCTGCATCAAATTGTCAAAAGGATAAGACTAACTCTGCTTTGCCAGTAGTCTGCATCTTGTTGCTTATTATGCCGACATAACCAAGAACATGTGAGCCATCAGCTGTCTAGTTTGATTATCCTAAATATTTACTTCAAACGATGTAAATACTTGTTGATAAATAAACTCTTTTCTTTTAGGAAGTTTTAAATTTCGGGCCCTTTCATATTTTGTTACACAAGTGTATTGGCAAGTGGGTCAACAACCGCAAAGGAAAGGGGGGAAAGTGTCAAAGATGAGCCGTAGATCGCACAAGACTACTACAGATGGATCAAGAAATGGGCCAACAAAACTATCGCTGCATAGAAAAAGAGAATAGTAAATAATAAGGGCTTCGATGTAGTTTATCTTGTAAGAGGACGTCTAGTTTGATTCTTATTAATTTGGTTCGTCCTATAAGAAGGTGGCACAATCGAGATGAACATTATAGAAGGCCTGATTTCACTACATGTACAGTCTTTTCATACAGTCATCATGCAGCTTTTTTTTTTTTGCCAAAGAGAAAAACTAAGCGATACTGCACACCAGTTGTGTGCTTTCTATATGAAAAAAAGAAACTCGCAATGTACGAAAAGATGATATTATAAAAGAGTTCTGGTTTCGTTTTATCTTTCCAAAAACGAGGCACAGAATTCTCCGCTCTTTATTCAAGAAGCAATAATCTTGTTCTTTTAAACAAAATGCATCAGAAAAAAACTTGAACATTTAGAAAGGTTTTTCCTATACACTTTAATAATACGAAAAGACAATCAATTTATTATTAACCAAACAGCATCGAGTGTCACCTTGATAGGCTGGTTGTGTTTAGACTTTTTTTGGCCTGGAATTCATTAAGAGCGAAGCTTTGAAAACATGATTATTTAAATTCTGGCCATGCGCATATTATTCTCACTTTATCCTGCGATCTAAATGAGTGTTTGGCAAGTTTTTTTTTTTTTTTTTTCTTTTCGTCTAATGGATGGCTGCGACACATCCTCATCCTTTGAAGAAAGTAGCCATCATGAAAGCGCAAAAGGATACCCAACTCTGATCCATCTGATTCATTTGATCCAAATTTCTTGGATTAGTACCCCTTTCTCTTTTCGTCATTCTGCAGGGCATTTTAAGAGAGAAATAAAGAAAAAGAGGGCCTAATTTTTCAGGTCCTGCATCAACTGATTACCAATAAAAAATCTTTTTTTTTTTTTCCCCTATTCCCTTGTTTTAGCAATGCAGCGATTTCTGCGTGGATTTGCAACTAAAGCAAACCGGTACACACCTGAGGCACAAGTGATCCTTCAGGACACTATGGTTCCCGGTGCTTATCTCAAATACCTTAAAAATCGCTCCAACAAGGACAAAACAAAAAGAGGATCGGATGAGGTTCCAATGTATACCGAACCAGCTCGATCGATGACCTTTGGACAGAAATCAGATGGACCAACGCAAGCTCAAATGCGACTAGCTGATCGTGTACGAAAGGCAATAATCAAAGTTCAGGCGGTTGAAGACTTGCCTACAAGCTGGCTATCACAACTACGAGTGGCAGATGTCAAGGTGGCAAGGAATCTAAAGAGATGTCAAATAGAATATGAACCCATAGCAAACGAACAGGTAAGAACAACAAACATGGTTTATATTCTACTATATTTATTTTTATTACTATAGGGTAAAGTACATAACGCAGTTAGAAAGCATTCACGATTACTGAATACACTCATCAATCAACATGCACAAACTGAACATACAATCCATATCAAATTCATTTCACATGAGCATAAGGATATTGATGAGGTATACAGTATGATCGAGAAGGAGCTAGGTTCATTGTAATACTTTTGCATAATTGGGATCTGTCATCGATACATCTGGTTTGGCTACAGCAAATCCAATTTGACGTCGACCTACATCAAATACCTTTTTTGTTCATTAGTATCGTGTAAATAAAGCATCATCAAAAAAGTTACCGTGTAAAATTGTTTCAAGAAGACATCACCAAGTACCCAAGTATCCACATTTTGGCCTGCGACACCCGAGAGACATGTTTGACCGTTCGTCTGCATTGGTGTCAAAAAGAGTGTTTCAGCAGGCAAATATAAGGTAGCAGTAGTAGTGCGCAAGGTAAGCGGTTGAAGTGATTTCACATTCTTGCAAGGGAAAGACCAAGTTCCGTCACCATTCTTGAAGGCACCCTTGATCCGTTGATGGTAGGCTTCAGCATCCTTTTTGGGCATGATGATCAGAGTTGAGCCTATAAAGAAAAATGGAGATGAATACAAAAGAAAGAAGAAGAAAAAGGGGGACTTACCGCTATCAACAATTGCTTTTCTTGCTGTAAATACCGTCTCTTGGAACTGAGCACTTTCCAATTGAATCATCCAATAGCCACGATCGATAAGACTGACATAAGTCACTTCACCCAAAAACCTGGATCGATCAATACCTCCGAAATCGATTTCACCTGCGCTATGTTGAGTATAGATCGCAAACACAGGCTCATCCAGTATGCCCTGAAGAACCATGCTGACCAAAGGAGGATCATAATCGCCGCTTGTGATACGAGGTAAGCCTAAGCCAAAGATCCCTTGGAAGGGGGAACCAACAAAATCCTGGGAGAGAGAAAGAATGTTGATGACTGCCTGATTGGTAAAGTTAAGAGTGGCTGTGTTGCCCAGCTGAATGTTATCTCTTCCGAGTAAACCATAGACAGAACCAGAACCATATTCAATTTGTGTATAGACAGATTCCTCTTTAAAAGTCACCGAACGTTGTGCATCAAAGCTCGCGTTGTGGGATTTGCATACTGCATTTTTACAATTGGAGGAAATAACCCAGAGATCGGCACTACCAGTATCAAAGACGACATTAAAGTATTGAGGTGGTGTACCAATACCAATTTGACCATAGTAACCTAATGATGATAGTCAATAGATGAAAACAAGGAGATTTATTTATTTATTTTTTTGTTATGATAACTTACCACTACCGTGATTATAAGCAGTTTGAGTTTCTTTGACAAGATAGGATACAACACGACTTGAATGTGTCATATCGGAATTACTTTTAGATTTCTTCACATCTATTTTGAATTGCTTCTTCTGACCAGCAGGAAAAGCAAAGACGACAGAAGCAAGAACACCAAGGAAGACAATAGATTTCATATTTATTTTTATTTTTTGATAAAAGGAAAATTAAAGGAAAATAAAAATTTAAAATGCTCTTTCATGATTTATATACGACCTTGTAAGATCTTTCTTATTGTCCTCTCTCTTTTTTTCTTACTTAATGACAAGTTAATTTTATAATTTCCCTATTTTTCGGATTGGTCCATGTCAATTTTCTCCCCCTTGTCTTGTTGAAACAAAAATGTATATAAAGGGGAAGGTGTATGAGTTTTCTTAAAAGGGGAAAAGGGTGGGAACCTCAAAATGTGCATTGGAAAACATGTAAACTGTATAATCTTACTTCTTTACTCCCCCCCTTTTCTCCCCGGTCGGCTTACATGTCGGAATATTTTACTTCCTTATTCATTTCAAATTAAACCTGGACCAGATATTTACTATTCTTCTTCTCTTTAATCAGTCTATTCTATCTCAATACATCATTATGCTCTCTATCTATTTCTCTCTCTTTTTTCTTTAAAAAAAGAAATAATGTATCAAGTCAGATGATATTTGCAATGTCAACTGTGTAAACTTGATCCCATGCGAAGAAGCTCATGTATTCAAAGTTATTTGGATCTTCAGTCCACAAGTGTTGCGTGCATACTTTAACCCATAAATAATTTTAAGCCTGCGTCAACAAATTGGCTTTGCATGCACCATATTTACATATCCTCTTCTTTGATCTACCAACTCAATTTCAAAATGACCAACACAAAATGTTGTAGAGTGAATGGTATAAAGAATAGTCAAAGATCACGCTTGAAAGAAATAGAAAGCTTGCTTTTGGAAACACGGATCACCATAAGGGTACCTTTGGGGTATTTTGCAATGTTAAAGGGCAATTGATTATGAGCTTTACTTTGTAATCCAAGGTTACCTTTAAAAAAACATAGGCACAAAGCTTCACCTGTGGGAGTGTAAAGTATTGTGATGAAGAGCGCTTTGAGCTATGGAAAGAGGGTCTTTTGGAAATGAAGCCTCTGTTTGAAGACCGCTTGGAGATTCTTCTCTTGGGTGCACAGGTTTTTTTTGTCATAAAAACAAGAATCAAGAACACAAAGATTCATCTCTATACCATTACAATATAGGGGTTGTTTGACGAAACAGCAAGTATCGTCCAAAATCTCAAGGAGGAGCATACATAAAAGAGTTGCCAAAATACAGATATGCTACTTGTACTCTGGGGCATCTATTCAAGGAAGCTATGCCAATCCAATAATCCTGAGATTGTCACAAGAGGAAGACAGCCTCAGGCATGACTAAAATCTTCCTTTCTATTGTATTGATCCTCGCAATTACTAGACATCTATGCACTCCAAGTGACACTGATGTATGTTGTTGAACAAACATGAAGCCTGTTTAGGCAGAAACACAAACAAAATCATTCAATCTAAAAAAAATTTTTTTTTTTCAGGCGTATGTTGTTGATTGCAAATCATTGGACCTTAATTGAAAATATACTGAGAGGGTAAATGAACTACGATTCCCAGAATTGAGACACAGATATAAAATTAGTAAATGGGATATGCATATATTCTCAAATACATACCGAAACAAAATGAAAAAGAGGAATAATAATAAAAAAACAGACATATCAATAAAGTTAGTATTTTCCTATACTCATTTTTTCAAATAAAACTTACCCTAGGTATTATTACCAGCGGTAATAGGCTTAACAGCGTTTCCTGTACAGAAAGCTGCAGCAAGTTGGTTGAAT
Source organism: Rhizopus sp. PT2906 (assembly GCA_025529335.1). NCBI lineage: Eukaryota > Fungi > Mucoromycota > Mucoromycetes > Mucorales > Rhizopodaceae > Rhizopus > Rhizopus sp. PT2906. The sequence goes on from JAMYHX010000125.1 coordinate 19,133, forward strand.
TGATCAGTCTGCGATGGACTGATATTTCTGTTGAATTGAGGGAATGTTGTTCCAAGCAGTAAAGTCGCCATCCCAGACAAGCCAATAGCAACAGCACTCAGTGCATCTCTAGCATGAGTGTTTTGACCTGCTTTTACTGACGGACAGGACGGGTTCACGCAAATAAAAGCACCATTCACATTTTTTAAATTGATACGGCCATTCTTGTCTGCTGTACTGCGTTTTGGATGTAATAGCTTCTTAAAACAAAAAATGCAAGTTTGCGATGTATTATATTCGCTTGTTATGCAAACCGAAGTGTAGAAGCTATGCTTGATAGGTTTCCAGTGTCCTCCATATCTTTGATAACCTTTTATGGACGATCCAAAACAGAGTCCGCTATCTCCAATAAACATTATTGATGGTTTCTTACTGCTTGAGGTCACATAAGATCGCTCTTGAGAACATAACCTGTCGATATACTTTCGCTTTTGCAGTTCATACGTTCGTAATTGGCGTACTCTTTGTCGGGAGTAATAGAAATCTCGAAGCACGTCTTGGTGCGTGATTCTTCCATTATACCAATTGTTTAATTCCTCTATGTTGCGTATTTCTTGGAAGCTGCATTCACTGAGTTTTGCTTCAATTTCTGAGATAACTTTAGCTTTTGTTTTCTTGGCACCTTGAAGCTTTGCTCTTAATTTAATTGCACCACTACCATACGCAATGTCGGACGCGTGTACTTTGAAAGGCTTTGCAAACCTGAAGAACGTTGCCTCTTCTGCGGAAGCTTGAAACCTGGTAGTATCTGCAAATAGATTAGATTCAATATACACAAAAATAAGCTGTATCAAATTACCTTCTGTCAAAGCTGAATACCTGTTATATAACTTGAGATGAAACTTGAATTGATCTAGTGATAATTTTGCTGTTTCTGTCATTGTCACTAAACCATTATCCGTCCCAGAAAAAGCGAAATTTGTTAAATCAGACTGAGTGTCATCAAGCTTGAAATTTTCAACACGAGGTAGCTGGTTATTGTTGCTGCCATAGGAAGTGGTTTGATTAATACTATTATATAATTTTCTTCTGGCATCTGACAATTGCTGTTTCGTGTCTATAAGCTTTTCATTTATAGCATCTCTAGAAGCTTTCGTTTGTTGAATTTTTTGATAAAGCCTATTGTTTTGTTCTATATCAGCGCCTATTAGTCTTCTATCTGTACTTCTTATCCATTGTTTCTTTAAGTCGCGGATATTGTTTCTAAGCATAAACACTCGTCGTTCAGAATTAATTTTCTTTAATTGTCTTTGCAGTGCATCGACTTCTGCTTGCTGAATCATTCTTCTATCTGGCATCTTACGTTCAAATGCTTCATAATTTCTTTTTATACTTCTTGTATCAGAAAGAGGAGTAGCTAGTCTGGAAGGAGTCTGATTCCGTAGGTATCCATTAATTCGAACTGTTTTCAACCCAGGCAGTGCATGTATATTATGGGCGAACTTTAAGCCATAGCTAGCGCAAAGAGAGTTGATCTTGTCAATGTCAAAGAAGGAACTGAATACAGCATCCTTACTTTCTGTTGCAATTTGTCGGGACGTAATAACATCACCATTAAAATCATGAATGTCCATTGACGAACTGAAAAGGGAATATATCTGTGGCGCATTAATTTGTAAAGCTAAAAGCCTTGTTGGATTTGTCATAGGTACTAGCTTTTCTATAAATTTGGTGTATCCAGTGCATTGAAAAAGATCGTTAGCCATTAGAAAAAAAGGTAGCTGCTGCGCGACAGAGTGTGAATCGGTCGCTGTTGGCAGATATGGCATTAAGAAATTTGCAATCATAACACAAGCCTGTAGCTCGTTTGGCTGGATATCTGGGAGCGCGTTTTTCAAATGTCTTTCGGTGATGATATGACCAAATTGTTTAAAAATAATCTGCCGTGTAATAGTTCTTAGTTTGTTCATCCTTCTTCTTGTGATGTCTGTCGATTCTTGAACATCATCGTCGTCAAGAGTTAGCACTATTTGAGCCGCTGCAGGGTTCGTATCTGCTGCAATGTCCATGATAACTTCGTCATCGCTATCAGTTGTAGCTGGGCTTAAATTGGTGCGACTTATTTCAGCTCTCTAGTAAATAGTAACTAAATAAATAAAAATAGCATTCAAACAATCAAACAATGAACTTGCCTCTTTTCTTAAAATTTCTTCATATTTGGAAACTCGCATTTGACATTTTGTTGCTTTGTATTTCCATTTAAGTTCGTTTATTTTGTCGTTTCTTGACTTACGAATATACGTTTCACGCTTTTTCTTCTCATTTTTGAATAATCTTTTTCTTGTGTTGTAAGACTTGTTGGCAAGCTTGATCTTTGTAGGTGCCTTGTCAGTATTTTTTGCTTTTTCAGATTTCTTCTTGATTAATTTCTCTATTTTTCTTCTCTCACGCTTAGGAGCCAAATGGATTCTGAGGAGAACAATGAGTACACGATTCAACACCTTTCTAGAGCGCATTTTCTGAGACCACATATTCTTGAAATTAGAAATGTATCTGTTGAGCGCCAGCTTCATGACAACTGGATCAGTTGATTCACTTCTTCTTCCGTCTTCGTTAAGAGCCTGTCTTAATGCTGTTTGGAAAGGATGCTTTTTGGGTGTTTCTTCGGTAACATCTTGAATTCCAAAATAGCTTGCATGGATCATTTGCAGATGACTTGGGTTGAAAAGGCTGTTAAATTCTTTTTTTAGGGCATCATCTGTAAGACAGCTTCTGTCTATAGGAGGAGAGAAATGGGTGATGTCGCTTTGACAGCAAAAGCTTTCTGGTACGATATCTTGAATGCTAACACCGACTTTGTGTTGGAGTATAATTTCATCATTATCTAACTTGAAAAAACTTGATTTCTTCAAAAGTAATACCAGCTTATATACTTGAACACTATACGAAGCTATGTAATCACTAGCAGAAACAACCGCTTCTTCTATGGTTTTTAAAAAAGCATCCTGGATATCAGTGGGCAAATCTGATCTTAAAAGTGGGAGCAAAGAGGCACTAAAAGTTCTTATTTGTTGTTCTTCTTGTTCCTGTGCACTAGTATCTTCCGCTTCCTCCGTTGTTTCTTCTCTACTTTCGACTTCTTTTCGAATTCTTTGAGCAATGTTAAAGAACTCGGCTTCAACAAAGTCCTTCCAATACTGCACTGGCGTTTTTCCATGCCTTCTTTTAGTTCGCAGTAATGACTCTATTTCTCCTGCCTTCACGTTAATTCTAGCTTCAGCGCCAGTAACTATCCCACGAGGTAACCTTGATCGTGATAACATTGATTTACGAAGCTCGCCAAGGTTCCCGCCTGTCTGATAGCAGTGTCGAATTTCTGAAGAAACGTGAATTTCGAGTTGTTCCATGAAAGTGTTCATAAGATATTCTTCTCTTTCCGGTGTTCTACGGGCACGTTTGGATGATGAACCAGTTAATTCTTCACTTGCACTTCGCTTCCAGCTAGCTGGTCTATTGATCATAGTCTTTCCGGGGTCATATACCACTCTTTGCTTTTTCTTTTCACGCATTAGTGAATATTAGGAATAGTAAAGAGGAGAGGAAAAAGAAAAATAACTATTCATTGTTTTATATGATTTTGATATATCAATTACAACAAAGAAATCATTCTCCAATGAACAATGAATAAACTACCTCAACTAATGAGCAGACTCACAGATTAGATAACACACCTCTGACTATTTACATCATAACTCTATAAAGCTATTGGTAATAGATTGTATAGTATACTTAGCACATTGAAAGTGTTGCTAATGGTTTAAAGATATTCTAGTAGACAACTCCTCAAAAAATGCTTAAAAATATGCCTTTTCCCGGAAGGAGGGGGGTGACGAAAAGATTGGCCATTTTGACAGTGAACTTTCACCTCAAAAGATTTGTGCGCGGGATCCTTATACTTTTGATTGGCCAATAAAATTCAATGGTATTCAGTCTCCTTGACTATACTTTATCCCTTATATCACACAAAGAACCTCAAAAGTGAACGATACTGAATAGAACTGTGTCTTTTCCTTATTTTGAGTTTTTACAAAATTATATTCACTGCCTTTAAACAGCATATTTAGATTTTCAAATCTTTTCTTTATTACTTTCTATAATTACCTTCCACTCTTCTTGCTTGGCTGAATATGCCTTAATAGTGTTCACAGGCCGATGAGTCATATTTTGGGCAATGATCATTTGGTTACTATAGTACATAGCTGAATTGTTGTCAATCATGCGCTGAACGCCTTCATCATTGACAGTAAGACGATTGTTCATTTGGTTATTCATGTTAAACTAGAGTATCAATACATTATTTAGAAATACTAAAAGAGAAAACATAGCACAAGGATAGGGCTTACAGTAGTATCAAAGAGATTTGATATAGAATTAAAAGTGTACCTCTCTCTTTTATAGCTTTTTGAAGCCTTGGTGCCTTGATTTTGTTAATTGCTATATTAAGAAAATAAGCCGGATCTTGGCATAAGAGACATCATTTTATTGGATAAGCTGTATTCTAAATGCTGTGAGTTACAGATGAGTCTTTGTAGGTTATTACTACGGTAATTTTTAAGGTATTTTTTATTTTTAGGCTGACAGATTAAAAAATACTTTTTCAAAAAGGAAATCTGCCAAGGATTTTTTGAATTCCGACAGGTATTTTTTGAGTCAGAGTTGAGTCTGAAGGTTCAGATACTGGATAGCAAGATTAGGATCAATTTCCTTGGAAGTATAGTGTTAGACCTCACAGGGTAAGCCAGGATAAGCTATTATGTCTAGCGCGCTGGGACAATTATTAAGGCTAATCTTTTCTTTTTAAAGTTCATTAGTACCATCAAACTGGACGGATTAGGAAATAAAATAGACTGTGGCTTCCGCCAAAGTTTAATTTATTAATGGAGTGTAACTTTGATGTGTGAAACAAGGTCTGTTTATTAAAAGAGAGAATGAGTGACAATGGATAAAATGTGTGTCTGTATACAAGGGAAAAAAGAATGTATGTTATTATTAATATTAGTAGTAGTAAAGGTAGTAGTAGTAGTGGTAGTAGTAGTAGTAAGTAATGTGTGTGTATGTAAAGAAAAAGATGATACTAAAAAAGCAACATGATCTATAAAATTATTCATCTTCTTCAAAGAACTTTTCAGCAACGATGTATTGATCATTAGTCTTGTACAGTCGTTTGATGGATGCAATAGTAGATGGAATGGTCAAGAAAGCCCAAGCAGCGATAGGTAAAGAGATATAATCAAAGACGTTGCGCCATGTCCTTGTCTCTGTCTTGCGGTAGAGTTCCCGATCAATCGTACGATGCAAATGCTCATAAATGGCCAGAGTCCCAAACAAGGGGAAGGGTAAAAAGACAGTGATAATTTTGACAATGTTCCACAAGGAAGCGTAAAATTCCGAAGTAAGGATAGGGTTGTCTACAGGATCCACTATAGCCAAGGCGGGAGTAGGAGGAAACAGGATGAATTGCATCAAAGGTACTGCGGCAAACATGAGCCAGCCTGAGGTGGTTGGAATCAAGTGAGCTTCCATGACCTTGATACACATGACGAGCTTATCAAGGTAAGGTGCGGAGTGAGTAGACTTTTTAGTGAGTGTAGCAAAATGATTATCCTCTTGAACACCAAAAGAGTTTTTTAGCGTATAGGCTAAATCGGCAACACCATTATAGTGGCGCTTGGCTTGAACAAAGCGCGCCATGAGGTTAGCAAAGTAACCATTGGTTTGGACATTGGTCAGGTTGATGGGTACAAAGATGGGACAACAGCGAGCCAATCCGTCTGTCTTGAAGAAACATTTGAGCATCATGTGCATGTCTTCTCCTACAGAATCAGCATCTGTATCCCAATATCCTACACGCTCAGCTAGGACCATACTCAAACTGTAGGTCGAACAAGGGAAGGACAGACCACGACTGTTACTCAGACTGGACATCACCATTGCAGACCAAGTAATGTCTGTCATACGTACAGCCGCAGGTACCTCAAAGCAGTTTCGGGAAAAGAAGATGGGTGGGGCAAAGAGTAAGAAGTAAGGATCTTCGGCTTGATTGAATGCTTTTTCAACCTAAGAAATGTTGTCAACGTTGGGTTTCTTTCTTTTATATATGTTATAATATACCTCCTTGATGTAAAGCTCAGGAATGGAACTATCAGAATCGGACACGGTAAGAATGACTCTCTTTCGATCAATACCTCTTTGCATCAATTCGGTACACCCTTGTTTAGCAGCATAAGCAACATTAGAACCTTTACCACGCGCCTCACCGGGGATATCAGATGGATGAGCAGTAACCAAGAAGTGAAGGAAGCTGTCCTTAAAGTATTCAGTTAGATTATCAGCCTTGGCTTGATAGTTAACTTCAGATGCTTCCATGGCCAAGATGATAACATAGTTTGTTTGAGCATTTCTAAGTAAATACACAGGAAAAAAGGTAAATATACAAATATATAAATCCATCTATAACTTACTTATGATTGGCTAATCTTTTAATCGTATCTCTCAAAAGAGCCTCTGGTTCTGCATAATTAGGTACGATGAAGGCATGAATCAACTGAGTGTCATCATATAGCGCAGATTCTTCTTCGTCAGTCCAGCGTCGCACCGTCTTTGTCATCTTTTTGGCTGTGATATAAAATTTAAAGAGATGATTCACTTGGGTATACAGAAAACACATGAAATAGACAAGTAAAAAGATGATATAGAATCGCGGAATCAATAAAGGTCCCAAAGGTAATAACAAAATAGAAGCAATAGCTGCCATGGGTGCAACTAATTCAAACGGGTAGTTTAGCAACTCTGCTTTCATTTTGCCTTTTTTTGAAAAAAAAAAAAGAGAAAGAAAAAGAAACAAAATAAAAAATCGCTCTTTATGTACAACTTTGAGTTGAACAAAGAATATAAAAGGTATTTGTGACTACAAAAAAAAGGCTCAGCAAGCCTATTTCTTCTTTTTGCTTGTTGTCTTTATCTTTCGCTTCTTTTCTGCTTTTGGAATTTTATGCTTTCTGCGTTCCCTTGCTTCTTCCTTTGCTTTCTTCTTTCTTTCCTTCTTTTCATCTTTATCTTCATTCTTTTTGCCTCTCACTTTCTTTGGTTTATCCTCATCCTCACTTTCACTTTCACTATTTTCATCATCATCATCTTCTTCTTCTTCTTCTTCTTCTTCTTCATTGCTGTCGTCATCACTTAGGTTCATATTTTGCATACTTGATGTTACACCCGTACCCAACAAATCTGCATACACTAATTTCTTTGCCTCACCCTTTTCAACCAAAAGTGTGTCTCGTTCGATATCGATAACTTCTTCTAATGTCGTTGGTATATAAGACTTTTTGAAAATTTCTTCTTCTTCTTTATTATTCGTCTCTGGCTGTTGATCCATTCTTTCTTGAATCTAAATGATAATAAGTCTCTTTTTTATCTATAATTCCTGAAAAAAGGTTATACCTCTTGCAGTTTTGCGTCTACAACAGCTTCATCATTACTAAATGAAACATCTGTCACAAACTTGAACAGGTCCATTAAACTCATCACACGCACGCCTTTTTTTGCAAAATAATCTGTTACATTTGACAGATCCTTTCTCAAGAACTCTGAAGCGTGTGGGTGATCATGTTCGACTGATTGAGAGACATCGATGATATACAATGTTCGTGAGTGGTATCTTTTTTGTGAATGTTAGTAGTGTTTTTTTTTTATATGCCCCAAAATGACTTACAGGATATTATATTCACTCAAATCAGCATGAACTAATTTACATACTTGATACATCGTTCTTACGTTCTTGATCAACTGATAATACAATGCAGGATACTTGCTTGTCTCAATGGCTGCATCCTTCAGACGAGGATAGGCCCATCCATGCTTATCACCCAAGAAATCCATGACGAGGACATGCATACGAAGAAGTAGCGCCTGAGGAGATGGGATCCCTGCTTGCTCCAATCGTCTCAAATTACGCATCTCCTTCTCAGCCCACACCTTGACCATCTTTCGTGGATTTGATTTGGAATAGCCGTGTCTGAATCGAAATTCACCAGTGACATAACGATCACGATCCTTAAAGGTCAAAATCGACGTCTTGTAGACCTTGATGGCCCGATGCTGCCCGTCTTCGGTTACGGCGTGATACACATTGGCTTCTTTACCTGTACTGATACATCCATTGATTTCGTAAAAGATGCCTCTGTTCAACATCTTGAACAGGATGATACGTGTACGTGGATCAAGCACCTGCTCGACTGTCGCTCGGTCTGCCTTGTCCTTTTGGATTGTCTTGTCACCACTCGCCTTTTTTGAGCTGGCTCGAAGATCTCCTGCAACAGAAGCTGTCAGACGGCTTGGGTTATATTCATCGTCAATGTGAATACGACTGGCAAGGTGACCCAAGCTTTCGATTTGGCTCTCCAAAAGTTGTTTCTTGTCTTTGATCTGGGGTTGTACGGGTTGTTTCTTTGTGTTGATTGCTGGTGCTGGGGTTGCTGGTTTCTCTACTTTAGGTGTTGTTGTGGCGATCTGTTGACGGAGCTTATTGTATTGTTTGGTAAAGTCTGTCAAACATATGTGTTAGTAACCTTAATCAATGTATGACTTGTATACCTCCTGTGGCATTATCCCACATGTCGTTTTCATTCAACTCATCGTCAAGGTAGTCATCATAGTCATCATAATCGTCATATTCTTCTTCTGAATAATAATCCTTTTTCAAATCAGACATATTCTTTTATTATTAAAAAAAAAAGACAGTGAAAAATAATGCGAAAGTGTGTAAGAGAGGACAATGGATAAGCCACATTTACATTTAAAGTGTCCAAGGATTATCAGCAAGACCCTTTGTTAATAATTCGAGCTTTCCATTGTCAGATACGACGACGATATCTTCTAATCGAATACCAAACTCATGAGTGACATAGATGCCTGGTCTATGTTACAAGTTAGATATGCTTAATGAATATAAGAGTCAACTTACTCAACGCTAAAGGTCATACCAGGGACCAAGACAAGCTTCGTATTGCCCTTGTTCATATAGGGTTCTTCATGCATCTCTAAACCAATACCATGACCTAGGCGATGAGTGAAGTAAGGGCCGTAGCCTCCCTTTTGTATAACATGACGAGCAGCTAAATCGACCTGAGCAGCGGTCGTATTGCCTGCAATCGTGTGATCAAGAACACTCTCCTGAGCCTGTTTAACCAAGTACCACGTATCTTCTATTGTCTGATTGAAACCCTTTTTACCGAGAAAGAATGTACGAGTCGTGTCTGACTGATAACCTAAGGATAGGATAAGATCAATGGACACTGCTTTTTGTTTTTGTATTTACCATAAAGTTCTCCTCCAGTATCAATCAACACGACACTATCCTTCTTGACCTTTGTTTCACTCGAGTCACCATGTGGCAAAGCCGCATGCTCGTCAACAAGAGCCAGGACCCAAGTATTTGTCAAGCCAGCTTTCTTGAGGGCGCTTGTCATCAGCTGCTGAATATCGTACTCGGACATACCCACCTTAACATGTGGACGAACAGCACGTATGGCCATCTCCGTAACCGTATTGGCACATCTGAGAATACTCAGTTCAGCAGAAGACTTGATCATGCGAAGTTGCTGGATTCCGATAGGCGCCATATCAGTAGGAAACAGACGACGTAGACCATCATAGATGAATAACCGTGTGGCTGGATCGATCAAGACTCTTGTTTCTGATGGTAGCACCGCTCTCAAGCCCTCAAACGGACTCTCATGTTCCTTCCATGACACCAGTGTGGGCTGAATGTCGTCAGGCAACTTGGCTTCAGCTAGTCGTTTTTGCGCCTTGGTCAATTCAAATTCAGGTGTGATCACGGTCATGTTGATGCCTGTGGGTAAGGTATTGTCAACAAAAAGGACGACCAAGAAGGGTCGTTCGGACAAGTCCCATTGAATGTTTGTATAATATTGCATAGTTGCGCCTCCTTCCATCACCAAGCAATTACTCTTGGCATCCACAAGGGCTTGGTGTAGTCGGCGGTGGCGTGTGGCGTACTCTGCGGCTGGGATAGGTCGAATATGCTGACATTGTTTTTTAAGGTGTGAAAAGTCAGGCTTGCTGGAAAAAACGCTTTCGATCAGGCTGTAGATAGCACATACAAGAACCTATCCGAATACTTAACTCGTGTCTTTACACATAAGATGTTATTTACGATAAATAGGATAAATATAAAACAATTTGCCTTTTTTGATCTTTTATTACTCAAAAGTGGCTCTTGTTCTCCTTCAAACATTTTGTTTAAAGAAAAAGGATAAAAGAGGAAAAGGGAAATTTTATTTGAATGACACAAATAATTCAATCTCCATACATGACCATTTTACCTGGCCAACCTATGTTCACACAATTATTATCGAATACTCTCTTTAACTCTCTTATTACCTTGAAATACATCAAAAAGCAACTGCTTGACATATTTATCTTGTAACCCTTCATCTAAATCACGAAGTAGAGCTAAGCTAGTAACACCATAGGTTTCACATGCCTTTCTCAATTCAATCAGACAAGACTCTAGTTGATTATAATTTGGCTTGTTGTACGGCTTAGGTCGCGTGATGAGGTAAAAAATGTACCGCTTTTGATGTTGATGAACAGCGACCTCTCCCACTCTTCTCTTGGGTAACTGAGGCTGACCTATCCTGGAACGTAACTCTACACATTGACGATAAGAAGGTGATCTTTAGAGATAAAGAATCCATACCTTTGTTCAGTATCTTCATGTCTTCTGTAATACCCAAGACAATGCTGTCTGTGGGTTGAATTGAATCAATCAAGTCACCCTGTTTTTCTTCAAAGTCAAAAGTCATTTAGAAATAACGAAAAGAAAAGGAAATAAAATAAGGGGGATGAAGGAATTATTAAGGACAAGGAGAAAGACACACAGTTAGAAGGGAATTCATGCATAGCGTGACGCAAATATAAACACAGTCCAAAGGGGGGCCGAATTATACAGAAATGTTCAAATTAGACTTTTAACCTACTTGGTCTCTATGATACAAGTACCTATAGTAACAAATGAATAAAATATTGTGTATGTATAAAAGACTTTTCTTAAAAAGAAGCGAGATAACCATACGCTTTGTCTTTGACAAAACCGTGTTAAACTGCCGATACTTTATAATTTTTTCAAGTCACGTCGTTCTCTTTTCGTTCTCTGTCCTGTTTCCTTTTTTTTTTCATTGATTAAAAAATGAAAGAAGACATTCCCGATCCTTCAATTGATTTTAAAGCCTATCAAACATCACTCTTTAAATCGCTAGTGTCAGCTACAGCAGCAGTAAATAGTATTCCTGTATCCGATGTTGGTTATTTTAGAACTCTCGATCGTTCATTTGCCAGAGAATTAGATCAAGCCACTTCAAATACACTCAGTCTAGCAAATTCATTACTGCAGCATTGTGCTTCAGACGCTGGTATAGAATCACAGACAGATTTTGAAGATGTAGACGATGTTGTAAGAGGATATGGAAGTGTCATTGACGTATGCGATAATTTATTAGAAAAAGCGGTAAGAGCATAAGCCCATGTGAGGAAGGGAAGGTATGAACATCTATTTTTTGATAGGATATTTGCTTGGATCACCTCAAGGGCAAGATCAATATGGATGATGATATATTACAAGCAACACCTGAAGTGGCTCAAATTACTCAAGTAAGAGTACAACTGTGTGTCAAGAAATAAGTCTAACATTTTTAAAAGGAAAACACAGGATATAGAATATTGCATGCTAAAAATGTTGTTCGACCGCAAACAAAATTCAAGGATCCAGTAGACAATTCAAACAATACACCATTTGAACGCAAGATCAAATACAAGCCTCATGCGCAGGTGCCCTTAGACATGACACCTGTATTTGAAAACGGTGTACAGAAATCATTGCCCCACCCTTACAGCTACGAGATCCAGCATATTGAATATCCTGGACGCATGTTTGAGATTAGAGAACCTGTCATGTATCATGATTTCAACAGTACCTCATTTACCTGGGTTGATACCGAAGAAGGGCTAGAGGCGATGATGAAAGTATTGGATGACGCAGAAGAGATCGCAATCGATCTGGAACATCACAACTACCGCAGCTACCAAGGCTTCACTTGTCTTATGCAAGTGAGTACACGTGACCAAGATTTCATCATTGACACACTCGAAATTCGCGACAAGCTATGGCGACTGAATGAGTACTTTGCGGATCCAAGCATCGTCAAGGTCCTTCATGGTGCCGAATCGGATATCATCTGGTTACAGCGTGATTTTGGGCTGTACATTGTCAACCTCTTTGATACCTACTTTGCAACCAAGCTTCTCGAATTTCCTCATCACGGCCTTGCCTATTTGCTCAAAAAGTACTGCAACTACGACACGGACAAAAAGTACCAGTTGGCTGATTGGCGTATTCGTCCATTACCCCAAGAGATGCTAACCTATGCTCGTTCCGATACGCACTTTTTGCTGTACATTTACGATCACCTTCGTAACGAGCTTCTGACTGCCTCAACACATAATGCCAATCTGATGCGCTCTTCCTTGCAACTCTCAAATGAGGTCGCGCTTCAAAAGTACGATAAAGAAGTCTATGATGCTGCAGAGGGTAAAGGATCCTATGGATGGAAGTACATGTTGAGCAAATGGAAGTATCCGATGAACTCACAACAACTCGCTGTTTTCAAGGCTTTACACCACTGGCGTGATCAAACGGCTCGAGACGAAGATGAATCAATACGTTTCGTGCTACCCAATCATATGCTCTTTGCCTTGGTCGAACGAATGCCCACAGACACAAGCGGCGTCATTGGCGCCTGTAATCCTTGTCCTCCACTAGTCCGAATGAACTCCCAGGCTATTGCGACTACGATTCAAAAGGCCAAAATGGATGCTCTTCTTGCCCCGCCTCCCAAAGAAAAGGAAACCAAAGTTCAAACCAAGGTGACAGCACCTGGCACGGTCCAAGTGAGCTTACAATCCCCTGCCGTTCAAAAACGAAAGCCGGTGCGTGAAGTGGATCCTTCTGCTTTTGACTTGAAGTTGGCGAAAAAGATTAGGTTGGAAACTTGTTCCCAGTTGGAAAAACAAACATCTGCCTTATTTGAATCGTTCTTGTAACACGCCCCCACACATTTTATTTGAGAATCTTGACTTATTCCTGTCGTCCCGTCATTTACCAATGCGTCATGTACGGATAATTTCCCTTGATATGGAAATTTTTTTTAAAATAAAAAAAAAAAAAAGATCTGAAATTTTTTATCTACAGATAATAATGACGAAAAAAAGGAGTATTATTGCTATGACAACAATAAGAACAAAAAGTAAAACAAAAAGATTGCTTTGTGTGATGGTTCTATCTACCCCGCATTTTATATTATGAAAGAGAACATAATAAAGATGGGATGATTAATAAAGTTACACCGGAAAAACCTAATCTCTTTTTTGTGTATGCAGGAAAGATCCAATAAAGACAAAAAAGTGAACAAGTGTGAGGAGAAGTGGAGCGTGGGTATGATTTCTGCAACAAAAAAAATATAAAAGGGAGAGAGTGCACTTGTGCTCTTTTTCTTTTTGTTTTTATTTTATAAAATGTCAAACAAGGAATCAAAACCACAGGTGGAGCAAGTGGAGAACATCCCTTCAGATCAAAGACAAGATGACAACTTTAGCGAGAAAGAATATAATGAAATTCACGCTGACAAAAGAAATATCTTTTCTCGTATTAAAGATTCGATCTATACAAAGCCTGAAAAGACACAGAATGCGTGGCATTTACTAACAAACTTGAATAATACTCAAAGAATTACATTTGCAGCAGGTAATAACTTTTATTTTAAAAATACAGTGTTATAACACGCAATATAGCATTCTTTGGTTGGACATTAGATGCATTCGATTTCTTTTCTGTCTCTTTATCTGCAACACGGATAGGTAATGCTCAAAAAAGAAATAAAAAGGAGTATTTTTTCATCATTAATGCTAGCTGAAACATACGGTGTTCAACCCTCTGATGTCACAAGTAAGTCAATTAAGGTAATGATTTAATGTTTTCCCTTGACTAACACATAACATTTTTTTATAGGTGCAATTACTACTACTTTGGTAATATATGGAAAAATGACCTATTTTTATAAACATCTCATGATTTGTCTCACTACTACATAGATGCTACGGCCAATCGGTGCACTGATTTTTGGGTAAGCAACAAAGAAAGCGGTGATACTTTATTGCATGCTTATATTCATTATTCTCTAGTGCACTGGCTGATAAGTTTGGACGACGATGGCCCCTGATGATCGACATCGTCTTGTTTTCGATTATCAATATGGCAAGTGGCTTTGCTCCGAACTTACAAACTTTCATTGGTCTTCGTGCTGTCTTTGGTATCGCCATGGGTGGCGAATGGGTAAGACGCACAGGATTCTTGGTCGCATGTATTCTGATTTATTCCTCTTTAGGGACTTGGTGCTAGTTTGGCACTTGAAACACTTCCTGTTGAGGCACGTGGTTTATTCTCTGGTATCTATCAGCAAGGTTATGCTTGCGGCTACTTGCTTGCTACCTTGGTTAACTATGCCGTCACTCAGACAAACTCGACCTGGCGTATCCTCTTTTGGGTAGGTGCAGGGTTTGCTATACTGGCTGTTATCATTCGTATTTGGGTACCAGAATCAGAAACATTTGTGCGTCAAGTACATGCTCGCAAGATCCTGGGTCGATCTATCTGGAAAGAACTCAAGACGGCCATTCGGTTACATTGGTTACGCATGATCTACATGGTCATCTTGATGGCTTTTATGAACTTCTTCTCGCACGGCTCACAAGATCTCTACCCCACTTTCCTTCTCTCCCAGCTTGGATATACATCTACTGAACAAACTGTGACAGGTGTTATCATGAATGTTGGTGCGATCGTAGGCGGTACGATCTTTGGATATTTTTCAAATTACTTTGGCCGTCGATTTATCCTTTGCTTTTGTGCTGTTTGCGCAGGCGCATTTATTCCTCTCTGGGTGTATGCACCCAATATTCACTCCTTACAGTTTGGCGCATTCATCATGCAATTCTTTGTTCAAGGCGCATGGGGTACGAGCACTATAGTTAAGGTTGATCGAAACGTTATATCTTACATAATTTTAGGTGTCATTCCCGCACATATTAATGAACTTTCCCCAGACGCTTTCCGAGGACTGATGCCGGGATTAGCTTATCAGTTGGGTAATTTGGTATGTTCCCACATGTGTATATTTCTTGGCAACTTATCTTTTTGTGTATAGATTAGTGCAGCATCAAGTCAGATCGAGGCTACAATTGGTGAAAAATATCCTCTTCGTAATTCAGATGGTACGTTTAAATTGAATTCTAAGGGACAGCATATTGCAGACTATGGCAAGACTCAAGCCATATTCATGGGTTGTGTCTGTGGATGCCTTTTTATAACTGGTAAAAAAAAAAAAGAAGGATATACAGCAGCGTGTCTTATTTTATGTGTAGCTATCGTTGGTAAAGAAGAACGAAACAAGGACTTTAATCAGAATTTGACACAAGATAAGCAAAGTAATCATATTGGACCTGATGAAATCAAGGCTCATGAAGTAGAGCAGGGCTTATCTTCTTCACATTTGTAAATATAAACTTTTTTTTTTTACCTTTGTTGGTAAGTGCTTTGTGGTACATTTGTTGCATTCACACATTAAAGTCCGTTCAACGCCTTTCTTTTCCTGTTTAATCACCAAACGTGGGTTGCCATGCGCGCTTGTGTGCCATGAAAGCAGGGTGTTACATGTTAAATAATTAGTTGCATATACTAAACTGAGTACTGATTTGTTGATTGTCATGAAACAAAAGAGCTGCGTGAAGTGTATAGTACGCTTGTGAGGAGCAGTTGAGATTAAGATGGAGGTAGCCTCACTATCCTGCAGATCTTCAACTGCAGTAAATAGAGAACAATACCATCTGATAAAGGTCCAATAAGACTGCGATAAAGATTAAAATACCGACTTGGTGGCTGCTGATACTCTCTTCACAATCAGTAGTGTACGTCTTGAATGAATCAAGAGCATCAACAACACAACAGAGAATACCTTTATGTTACCTATGATTCAAGCTAATATACACCAAAATTTTCAAAGTTGAAGCTTTGCATTCATTCAATAAAACAGCTGCTGTATCTGCGTAAAGAACGCATAAACCTCATACATTAACACATTGCTGCCAAACAAAAATAGCTCTTCTCAATGTCTAGCATTTTTTAGAAAGAAAAACTTTATACAGCAAATTATCGCTTGATGTATATTTAAGCGCAACGAATACCCATAGTGGGGGCAACAATAGCGCTTTTCTTAACCAAAGCAATATACAGTTTAATTCATGCAACACTTTGGAGTTCAATGTTAGCGCGCCTTCCTTGGTATCGCTTTCTGTGTAAAAACTTTCAACAGAGATAATAATTATGCTTAGGAAACTATTGTTGAAGTCACAGCTTTTACGCAGACATTGACGACGAAAAGATTGTGTTGATTTATCACCTTCTCACCGATTTATCATAAATTGTCCTTATTCCTTTTCTTGGCAAAAAGAAAAACTGGATATGTTGTCTGAACGCAGATTCTATATTGTCTAATGTCTACCCCCACAAGTTTACTAATTGGATCAAGTAACCTGGGTAACTGCTTTTTAAATATAAGCTATTCAAGCATACCTTAATCAGGAGAAAAAGCACATTACAGACATGAAACCTTCATATTAAATTAAATTTACAAAAATGGTAATTCTGCAGATCAATTTTCTCCCTTTTCTTTATGTATTTTTATACTCTAATTACATTTATTAAACATGATCATTGGATATGAACAAGGATACGATTACGAGATCATATAATCATAATATGTACTCTTGAATAAACTGTCCTTTTCAAACAAAATAGCCATTCTTAGAGTTCGCTTTCCGCCCATCATTTTAAAATCCGTCAATTGGCGTTGCGCGCATTGTATTACCCACTTTGACAAATGCAGGAGAGTTACCCATGAATAGTGTCGTTTGTACAACTTGATTCAATGATATAAAAAGACCAACACTTTTGAAAACAGGCCTTGATTTTACAGTTCCTCTTTAAATATATAAAATTACGACAGTAGCTCAGCTCATTTATGAGCATTTGGTTACCTGGACAACAGCAGAACTACCATCGTAACCGCTCTCCCTGGTGACCAATACGCACGGAGCAATGTTGGAGGAATACCGGTGTTTTAAATGGTGTTGAATTAGAAACCAAAGATGTTCATAGACCATAGGGGTTAGGTTAGGCGAGAGGCAAACGGTAACACTGAGATTGTCATTGGCTTTGTTTCAATGTCTTCTCCTTGATTGCCTGGAAAAAGACATTTCTTTTCTTTTTTCATTTTTTTTCTCTTTTTCCCTTCTTCTTTTCTCTCTCCCTTTGTCTCGTGCGTGTGTATATCTCTGTTCTAACCTGTGAGTTTCTGTGTATATGCCTATATATTGTGTGTTTACGTGTATTCTCTAAAATTCGCTCACATTTATTTAGAATCCCGTGCCTGAAATTATATACATACAACACTTCGTTTATATTTTTTTATACTCACTTTTCTTTGTTCATTACTGTTCAATTTGAAATTTCAACATTTTAATACATTTACCAAAGCCGCCTAAAGTAGAAATTAAACAGTCTAAAAGCTAATTAAGCAAAACAAATACCTTGTCATTTTTCAGCATCAGTAACTATATACTCTTCATCGTAAATACATTCAATGTCAAACTCTAAGCGACATACAGATTCAAGCAGCAGTCCTATTCAAAATCACAGTCCAGATCAACCTTACTATTCAGTAAATATTTTTAATATTTACGCAACTCAGAATAACAATATTCCTCTCTTTTTCTCTTTTTGTTTAAACAGTTGGACTTATTTTATGCAGAATTACTGTCAAAACAATTTAAATCAAGTGTGGAAGCCATTGCCTACTGCCGAGAGCTTTGTTCCAATTATGGTTTTACTGTCAAACAGGAACAAAGCACACACAAGGTAAATATTTATGCAAGGGAGGTATTGATTTTACTAATCTTTTTTATAAAAAGAACATTTACGTTTACTGCTCTCGTGAAGGCTTACCAGACTCACATCGTAACCCCAAGTCAAATCCACAACGCAATCGTCCCAGTCAACGATGCGAGTGTCGCTGGCGTATTGTCCTTTACGAAAATAACCAGATGATATGGGAGTTTCGTAAATCTCAAAATGCGGATGCATTTATTCACAATCACCCGCTGATGAAGCCAGAAGAGATCAAGAAAGAGTGGCCGAGAGAAGTATCAGAAATGATCTTTGCACTTGCACGTCAGCGGCTACCTACACACGAAATTCGACAACAGGTGCGCGAACAATATCCAAACATTAGTTGGGACGATAGACGGTTCTATAACCGGTTATCAGAGGAACGACAAAAGATGAAGCAGAGGGATGCAGCAATGCGTACGTCGCGTTTAGTGAATCTGAGCGCACAGTTGTGTATGCTGAATGCAGGCAGTGAAGATTTATCACATTATATCGAAAGCAAGCTGACCGCGTTGTTGGAAGAAACGTGTCGTTTTGCCAACTTGAATCCAGACGAACTACATTTGCCATTGCCGTTTCCACCCGACGACCAGCAAAAGCAGGATACACATAGCTGCAGTATCAGCAGTGATAGCAACGAAGATGCAACTGTTAAAAAGGAAAAGGAAGTAAGTGTGGCTATTGAAAATTCTATTGACAGCATTGTGAACTATTGCACATACATAGTCCAATGAACCTATTTTGAAGAGATCAAGCATAAGTTCAAAAAAATCATTCGAATCTTTACCCAAAGGATACCTTGCTGTCACCATACCTCAGCATACATTTCACATCAAGATGTATAGCCAAAATTCCACGGGTGATATCAGGCGTGCTATTTTTGAAAACAAGCCGTTGAACAGAAGGCGATCAAGGTTTACTTCTGAAGAGGAGGAACTGATGGATTTAGATTCTCCTGCAAGAAAGCTGTCCAGAAACCTTGCTGCCATAGGTGATGATGAAATAGACAGCACCTTGTCCTCGCCTTCTTCACCTTCAGGTTCACAACAGAACCTTGTCTTTCCTTCTACTCACCAGTATCATCACCACCATCAGCAAAAAGAATACAATAGTAATAATAACGATAGTAATAATTTATTTTTCAATAGTCCAATGTCTACTACTCATACAACTGTTTCCACCTCCACCACCACAACAACAGCAAGTACAAATACTGCACCTGCTATCCATGCCATCAATAATAGTATAACCGCTAATGCTCCAATAATGTATCATGCTATTCAGGATCCAATCTATGACCCTTCTTTTATGCAATCCGATCTTGGAAGCATTGTTCAACAGCAGCAACAGCAACCTCATTCTAGGTTAATGCAAAGACCTCATTCGATGACGTTTCCTATGAGGCCACCAGCGTTTGTTAGGATACCATCTGATGCTATGATTCGACCCAACACCAACCATCCTGCGGCTGCCACTCCTCCTCCTACTACCACTGCCACTGCCACTACAACTGCTGCCACCACGACTGTCGCTGCTACCAACACATTACCCTACTACCCAAACATGCCGCTTGATGGAAGTAAGTTTATCGCCATGACACACACACGTACACACACACTGATGCTCTATATCTATAGACAAAAGATCGTTTTACCCTTCCAATAATAGACAAATGATGATGACCTTTCCACAAGATACGACAATGATGATGAATCAGCAAGATAACAATCTATCCATTGACCAGTTGATTCAAATGGAACGAAATAGACAGCAATTCATACAACAACAGCAGTATCGTAGATCGAGTGGTCCTCATTAAATAAAAGATGTCATTCAAATTCTGAAACAAAGAACTATGGGCCTAATAAGTTACATACAGCAGCAGTTTTTCTTTTTTGATGGCTCCAATGATTTATGCAAAACTGACATTCTTTGTTCTGCTGCAGATTTATTTGTTGTGAAGATGAAAAAGAAAGGGCAGTAAAAAGATCATATATATCTTCTTAAAAAGGAAACGACAGCACTCCCATTTCTACCCTTTTCATTGTCTCTATTCAACAGCTTAATCTTTCTTTTGTCTGATTGGATGCGTATGAGAAAACAATTGATTGAGCCTTCCGTAGATCCGAAATTTCGGGCCTTGGTATTGGTTTGTATTTATAAGCTGCTAACAAGATACAAGAATAAGGAAAAAGAGAAAAAAAGAAGAGAAAGAGAAAGAGAGAGAGAGTAATGATATAGAAGATGAGATGGGCAATTGTATGAAAGAGTGGTCTCTACTAGAGTAAATGACAGTCAAACCCTCCCTTTCTCCAATTGTTTCTTAAGCAGCGACTGCGGTATGCGAAAAATTGAATTGTATTTAAGCCTAGTCACCACCTAGAAATTTTCTTCTTTTCTTATCGGTTTTATAAAATAGAAAAGCATGGTACAATCAGATATCATTGTTCGTAAAGCAACATTGGAAGATTTAGAATATAAAGCATCTGCCTATTTGACAGTAAATCAAGCCTATAGATCAAAGGGTAATAGTCTTCCCCCTTTTTTTTTGTTTGTCACATTAATTTTATCCATTAAAAAATAGGTGGTTGGACAACTGAAGAAGATATTGTCAGTGGACCACGATGCACAGAAGAAGATATTGAAAAGTTCATTCGAGAGAACGGAAATCCCAATACATTGCTGTTTGCCATTAAACAAACAAATGAGGGATCATCCGTGGTGGGAACAGTTCAAATTCAACCCTGTGAAGACCATGAAAACGAAGCAGAGATTGGATTATTCTCTGTGTCACCTTTTGAGCAATCCCGTGGGATTGGTGGTAAACTGATGCAAGCTGCTATGAATGAGATGAAAGAGTTGGGATTTACCCATGCTGTGCTTCATGTGTTAGAAAATAGACCTGATATCTTGGCTTGGTATCGAAAATTAGGATTTGTGGAGACAGGAGAACGTCTGCCTTTCCAGTGGCCAGAGAAATTAAAGATAAAGGATATCCACTTTTTAGTTTTGAAGAAGCCCCTGGCATAATGTAATAAAAATAGATTGTACACACTTTTTTTTTCCGCTCATAGATGTGTGTGTGTTGTCACCTCACAAAAAAAAAAAAAAAAAAAAAAAAAAAAAAAAAAAAAAAAAAAGCTCTTGGATTTTCATTTTGGGCTTTTTCTGTGTATTTATTTTTAATGACTGAAAATACAAAGTTAGTAGACACAGAAGACATAACTACGGATATTGCTACTACCACTCCTACTCCAACCACCACTACTACTTCTACTGAAGCACTAACAACAGCAACAACAGCAACAACAGCAACAACAGCAACAACAGCAACAACAGCAACAACAGCAACAGCAGCAACAACAGCAACAACAACAACAACTGCTTTAGATGAATCAACTGTTCATTCTGAGCCCAACATTTTAGAATGGGATAGTGATGACACTAAAAAGGAGCCTCATCCTTTGTCTATTCAAACACTAGACCAATATGAAAGTGACCCCTGGGCACAGCCTGAAGATAACGAGAATGACTTATTGACAGAGCATGACACGTTGGTAGAGGAGCAACAACAGAAAAAGTTAGAAGCACCCGCTGCCATCACAACAACCTCTGTTGATACTACTCCTCCTGTAGCAGGAACAATAACGTCACCGACAATAGCAGAGCCAACAACAGCAACGACAGTACCAAGCAAAAGCCAAGATACCTCTGCTGTCAAAGCAAGTGGTATACACATCTTTTATAAGAAGCATATATTTAACATAGTTGTGTAGAGCTTCCAAAATGTGCAAGATAAGGACACCATTGATGACCTCAAAGTGTCTGGACAACTTCCAAAATGGCTTGTTGGTGAGTATTTTACAGTTGGACCCGGTACATTTGATGTCAAGTACAGCCGAAAGATCGAGATCGATGGCGAGATTCAGCTGGTTTCTGCTTTCTATACTTTCGGGCACTGGTTTGATGCGTACAGTATTAATCTTGGCATGTCAATCGCTGGTACTGATTGCTTGTATAGATTGCCACTTGTCAACCGCTTTGATTTAAACGGTCAGCGTAACACAATCACATACCGCAACAGACTCACTAGTCGCCGATTGATCGAAAAGATTCGAGACCACCATGGATACTCGCCTCTACATCCTGCTGGTCTGTTCATGTCCAACACAAACCAGACAGTGCTCTCAAAGATTTTAAAGACAGCTGCTAAGCCTAATAAGCCAGATGCAGAACCATGTAGCGCCCGTATACTTACCAAGATACCTGGACTCGATGGAAGATTGTTCTGCCAAAATTACGCCAACCATGTAAATAATCCTTTTTATATTTTTCTTTATTTGCTGATTTATTTGACATCTGATAGATCCAAGAGCTCGATCCTTTTGACCTGAAACCTACCCAACTCTTGACATGGAATGAAATTAACCCTGCGTTTAAAGGAACAAGCTCTTGCCCTAACGGGCAATATGATTCCCGTACAGGAGAATACATCAATTTCACAATGGAAGTAGGATACCAGACTGTCAAGTATCACTTTTTCTCTATCAGTGACCAGAACCCCAAGGGTTCCTTGATCACTTCACTGACAGCTCCTATGGCCTATGTCAATTCATTCTTGATCACGCCAAAATACATCATTTTTGTAACTATATATAAAAAAGATAACGTCTCTTAAACAAATTAACCAATCTTTTATTTAGGTCCTTCATCCTATGCTGGCTACTTCAGGAGGCGTAAAGTACAACTGGTGTGAGAGCATCATGGACTCCTTTTCGTTCAAACCCTCTGAGCCAACATTATTTTATGTGATCTCAAGAGAACGACGCGAGGTTATGACCGTGTACCGATCAGACCCTTGCTTTGTCATGAACCTTATTAACGCGTATGAAGTGAACGATACAATCTTTTTAGACATGATCTGTTACAAGGACGACACGATTGTGCGCCAATTGACCACACAGTACTTGCGTGAACCTCAGACGATGAAGCCATCTCGATTGCTAGGATCAGAAGTGCGACGATATAGACTATCCCACTTGGAGGATGAGCATGTGAATTATTTAAGCAAACGACCTGCAAAATCAAGGTTCTCTTTGCCGCTCTTCAAAGTCTTCAAGAATGATACCACGCAAATGAAGTACAGTGAAAATGCAACGAATCGCTGGTATTCCTGGATGCCTATTGCCACGTACGAGCAGCGTATTCAGCCAGCCATTGAATTACCTCAAATTAATCCTAATTTCAAAATGTACAAGCATTCAATCATGTACGGTCTTGGATTCAGTGCTTCCAATTCACTCAAGGATGGAGCCATTTGGGACAGTATTGTCAAGACGGTAAGTAGCGTTTTAAAAATAAGTGTCCCTTTATTTATCTATTACAGAATCTGGAGACAAAATCCATTATGACCTCTTGGCATCAAGAAGGATGTTATCCAAGTGAACCTGTCTTCATTCCTCGTCCTTCGATTGGGCCTGAGGATCAAGTGGGAGAAGACGAGGGTGTGTTGTTGAGTGTAGTGATGAATGCAGCCACGTCTAGCTCATTTTTACTTGTGCTCGATGCAACCAGTTTGCAAGTTTTAGCAACAGCTGATCTCGAACGACTCGTACCTATAAGCTTTGCGCATGGCAGCTATCGTCTTTTGGAAACCCATTAGGTCATGACGCTGTCATGGTCCATTGTAAACCTGCATTAAGCAATATCTATATTTGGATAAAATGATGTCATTTCAACACATATTAAAAGAGCTTGATTTTTTTTCTGATCCTTTTTTCTTTACTAGTTTCAAAATAAAAATAATCTTTTAAAATGGCTGTTACTGCAACTGATATTTGCAAAATTATTGGCGGTAAGTTGTCTACTAAGAATGTATGGGTGAGTATATCCTAATCTATCATCTTTTTAGCTGTCGTCTTGCCACCTCTTGGTGTATTCTTGGAAAGAGGCAAGTAAAGAGAAAGAAATCATAAGCTATGGGTTTTTAATCAAGATTTCTCTTTTTTTTTTATTTATATAGGCTGCGGTATTGACCTCCTGATCAATATTGGTTTAACTATCCTTGGTTATATTCCAGGCATCAGTAAGTGAAATAAGCTAAATCAGTGACGCGTACGGAGAGAGAGAGAGAGAGCTAATATATCTTATTTTAAATAGTTCACGCTCTATACATTATACTAAAGTATTAAGCATTGTGTCTACTTTTAATTGTAATAAAACCATAATATATATTCCCTTGTTTACTCTTTTTTTATTTGGGTAATTACATCAATGTGGTAAGATATATTTTATAAAAGCGTGATTTCCCGTTTATCCTTGTATGAAAATTACAGTGCTTACTGTCCAAATTGACGGATGAGAGACTCTCAGAATAGAAAAGGAAGAATAAAGTACCGTGGTCGATTATAATTTAGTGTAGAATAAAATGGTCTTGAATGTAAAATGTTTGCTCTTTGATCTTCTAAGCATAGGTCATTACCGTTTAATTTGAATCATCCTTCATTGTTATCTTTTATAAACTTTACTGACGCTGATATTGCAGCTATGCTATAACAATTGCAAGCTAATCAAGAACTTCTGCTTCAAGGACCTCGTCCAGAGCTCTTTGCTCGTCAAGCTTTGCCTGAAAGCTAGATATAAAGGTTAGAATATCTATGCAAGTCAGTGTCACATAAAAAAGAGAAAAATATATACCTTCATACAAAGCATGACTTCAAACACTCTGAACTAGCGAAATCTAACATCCTACGATCTTGGTATGCGAGCCTCTCTAAGTCGCAAAAAGGCCCAGTGGCTGGTGTCAGCAAACGAAGTTGTTGTTGTTAACACAATGTATCCAATACCATCTGCAAAGCATCTTTTACCCTTATCTTCAGACTCAAAGAACCTGATGCACCTGGAATTAGATTGACGTATTAGATCAAGATATTTATATAACTTGCATTGTGACTATATTTCAATAAGTCAAAATTGCAAACTGTCAACCTCAAAGTTTTCTAGACGCTTGTATCTATAAAAGACTTTTGACTTGAAGAGAACCAAAATGTATATTTGTCTATCTGATTAATAAAAAAGCTTATCGTTGGAAGTTCATATCATGGTATATTGAACTATAGTATTTGAAAGTAGGCACAAGGTATTCTACGGAAGATGTTCTTTTGTTCTTGTCACTCTTCAGTGGAGACTTCAGACAGTTGACATACAAAGTCTGTCAGTACGAAGCACATGTAAATAATTGCCTTCTTTTCTTCTTCAGGATGTCCAACGTCGAATCCATTGCTACCTAGCCAGATCAAGAAATCAGCTGAACTTTGGCTAAATACATTTTGAAGAAATTCAAGAGCAGCTGGTAGGCAGCTGACAAACAAACTTGTCTTTGACTCATCGACATTTGCTTCGTATTTGTGCTTATATGATTGTAAAACAGTGATGAGTCAATATCTAACAACTACTATTTATTACGAGAGAAGAACCAATAAATGAGGTTGCAGCCCGAATATATGACGGCTACAATATCTGATGTCGTCTATTAGCTGAGAATGAATAAATAGAGACTTACGTAAACACGACAAAGTATCAAAAAATGGCTTGCATACCAGAAAACGGCTCTTTGATAGTAGTCATACATGTGAACGCATCTTTAATGTTTGCATAAATACCCTCACTTTATCTCCACTTGTATGCATATGTTGTCATTATTATCTCTTGGTAAAAGTTCAAGAATAATCCTTTTATGCACTATCACATGTCCTTGTTTGAACCATGACATATTAAAATAAAAAGAATGCTGTCCAATAGAAATACAAATGGGTTTCTCAATAACAAAGACCAAAAGTGGCAAAAGACGATACACCACATACAGATCCCAGGGCAATTGCACCCATTTTACCATTGACCCAATTTAGCACCTTATAGGCTACACAGTGCTCATTGTCAATGGTAGCACGGGTCAAAGGGAAAAAAGGGGGAGGGGGGAAGGCCAAAAATTTTTTGCACCCTTTTCTTTTTTTTTACTGCTATTTTCCGCTTTATTCACACATGGAATTACCACAGGTCGAATTCATTTCTAAAGGTCAAGGCGGTCTCTTGAACACACTCGAGTCCAACCAATCAAACTATGACGGTCTTGTGGTCATTTTCACAGAAAAGAAAGCACTTGCTGATCTTTTACCTGTTGCTCAAAAGTATATGGATCTCGATAGTACATTTGGTGATTCTGTTCAATTACTTATAACGCACGACGGAAAGCCTGCTGAACGTATCGTTGTATCTCCTACAGGCACTATCTATAACGACTTTGACGACGTTCGACGCTTCAAGGGTATGTTTTTGCCTTTTTCTTCACTCGCTTAATTTGGTACAATAGATGCTGCTTATGCTGCTGGTATCAAGGCTCTCAAGGCAGGCATGCGTCGACCTCTTGTCTGTTTTGCTGATGAACCTAGTTCTTCCTTGGCCTGGTCCTTTGATGCAGACCAAGACGATTACCAACATTTTGCCGCTGTAACCTTGATGGGTCTGTTCGAATCCACATTTGAACCTGTGGATGTCCGTCAACATGTTGCTCGCACTCAGGGAACTGTCAAAACGTTTGAATCCCTTGGATTTGTCGCTGATGTGGATGCTGAGACAGTCAAGACGATCAGGGCCTGTGAAATGGGACGTCGTGTGGCAAAGGATATTGGTAACCCGGACCCAGAGATCATGTCACCCATCCATATCACAGAGTACATTCAAGAACAATTCAAGGATGTAGATAACATCAAGCTGACAATCATTGACGATGTTGATGTCATCAAGAAGGAATATCCTTTGGCTCATGCTGTCACCCGTGCTTCCTTGGCTGTACCTCGTCATCATCCTCGTTTTATTCTCTTCGAATACTCTTCTCCTGATCAATCTCAAGTGAAAGAAAAGTAATATTAAAGATATTGCTGGGATCTTAAGACTAATGATTGTTATAGTCTTTATTTTGTGGGTAAAGGTGTGACATATGACACAGGTGGAGCTGATATCAAGTGCAGTGGACATATGAGAGACATGTCTCGCGATAAATGTGGTGCTGCGGCCGTTGCTGGATTCTTCAAGACAGTCTCTTTGTTGGCTCCTACCAAGGTCAATGTGACAGGAGGCCTTGCTTTAGTGAGAAACTCGGTTGGCCCTGATATGTACGTGAGCGATGAAATCATTGTTGCTCGCAGTGGCAAACGAGGTAAACAAAAAAAGAAAAGAAAAGAAAAAAGAGAAAAAGGGGATACTGATTATTTTCATAGTCATGGTTGGTAACACAGATGCTGAAGGTCGTATGGTGATGACAGATTTGCTGTGTCAGTTTAAGGAAAAAGTCCTTGAGCACAAACAAGCCAATACCCCCTCTTCTGCCGCACCTTCTTTCCTCTTCACCTGTGCCACACTCACTGGCCATGCTATTCGTGCCTATGGTGGTTATGGTATCACACTCGACAACGGATTTGCTCGTAAGCACAAGATTAGTAAGCGAATCTATAATGCGGGACATGTTTTGGGCGATCCTTTTGAAATCTCTACCTTACGTCGTGAAGATGTCGAGTGTGTCAAGGGAGGTCGATCCAGTGAGGACCTCGTGTCTGCAAACGACTTACCTAGCACAATGACTAGTCGTGGCCATCAGTACCCCGCTGGTTTCATGCTGCAAGCTTCTGGATTAGATCAGTACGGATTAGATAACAGAGAATTGTCTATAGGTTACACTCATTTGGACGTCGCTGGCTCTGCAGAACTCCTTGCCGGCGAGGGCTGGAGTATACCTCGTGTTACTGGCTCTCCTGTCGCAGCACTTACTGGTGCTTTCCTTTTCTAAAAACTTTTTGTGAATATTGCAAATAAACCCTCTTTTTTTTTTATTGTTCAAAGTATTTTTTATGCTCAGGAACAGGGGTTAATAGAGTGTCCTCTTCAATAGCCTTGACCAGGTTATCAAGAACCAGTTTTTCCATCTTGTACTGGCTTTCGTTGGTATAAGTGCCAATATGGGGTAGCAAGACACAGCGGGGGTGAGACAATAGGCCAGGATGAACGACAGGTTCGTTCTCAAAGACGTCAAGACCAGCCGAGAGGACCTGACCACGCTCAAGTGCTCCGACAAGAGCTGCTTCATTAATGATTTTACCTCTTGCTGTATTGACAATGATCACACCTCGCTTCATCAAGGCAAACTCTCGATAACTGAGCAAATGTGTTGTCTCGGCTGTATGTGGGCAATTGACAGAGATGATATCAGACGTCTTTAGCAGTGTTTCAAAGTCAACATGGACCAAATTATACTTTTCTTCCACTAAAAAGGGGAAAGAGTAAGACACCCTGTCAGATTCCTTTCGAATCATTTACCTTCTTTGGGCAATTGATGACGATTATAGTATTGTATCTTCTTCAGGTCAAACCCAGACATGCGTTTAGCCAGAGTTCTACCAATACCTCCTGCTCCGATAATACCAAGCACCTTATCTTGTACATCGGTTCCCATGAGTAATCCACTTCTGAACCTTCCAGCACGCAAGTTATCACTAGCAGCAATCAAGTTACGACAGCACGCCAAGATTAAGGAAACAGCAATGTCTGCCGTTCCATCATCTACGGCTATAGGTGTATGCGATACTCGGATCTGACGCTGGTCACAAGCGTGTACATCAATCGTGTCGTAACCAGCACCACAGTAAACGATATACTTTAATCCTTTGGGCAGTTGTGAAACAAGGTCTGCATCAAATGGGCCGACGATAGACATAGACTCGGGCGAACGATAGATAATTGACACGTCTTTGTATTTGTCTGCACAGTCCTGAATAAACTCTTGACGAGATCGAGAAGTGTAGTACGTAATCGAGTACTTTTTTTGAAGTTGCTCAAAGATATCCGTCGCGAACTCGATACAGCCAACAATCAATACTTGAGCCATGAGAAAAGGAAGAAAAAAAAAGCAAAGAGGTTAACTATTTTAAATTCCCGTTTTTATACAATCCCTTTTCCCGCCAGTAATGCATAAAAATTCTTCCGTAATTGTTTATTATTCTAAACCATTCCTTTTGCAGTACGAGGATAAATCTTTAGATCAAATCTGTCAAATTCATAGCAACTAAGTGCATCAAATCCAACATCATAGACTATAAGTGACCACTCAAAGAATGCATAGATGGTATAGGCTTAAATGAAACCATTAACATACACACACACACAGAGTCTTTTTTCCCTATTTTTTATATCTTACCTCCAGGCACTTGATGTACCTTGTGTTGAATAAAGAAATAGATCATAGGTACCAACGTTCCAAAAAACGCAATGATCAACAGACGACGTCGCTTGAGTCCTACTGGATCTTGTGAAGCTGTAGCCAGAACACTCAGCATCCAAGGCAAAGTGCAGAGCACATAGATAACCATAGCCACATCGTGAGTTGAATGGTCATCTGTAGATGTGATATAGACCCATCCACCACAAGACACGGTCCTGATAAGGCCAACAATAAACAAAAACTTGTTCTGGCTCAGCAAGTACCATAAAAAGACAAGAGCTAGTCGTGGACCCGAAGTAAGCGCGATAAATATCTGAAAGATAGCTCGTGCTGGGTATCTATCACCTGTTGTCGCGCTTACACTTGGAATCCATTCCTAATGCTTTTTTTTAAAACGTGTAGTTCACAAATAGTGAATGAAAACTTACGTCAGGATATCCAAAATATTCGTTTTGTACAATCTTTTCGTAATGCGTGTAGCAGCCTACGATGAGTGCTAGAGCGAATGCGACTGAAAAAAAAAAATATAAGTTGAAAGGAGAGAGAGAGAGAGTAATTAGGAAAGGTTGTGTATTTCTTTACTGTAAGCACAGGTTGTATGTGAATAAGCAATGTATTTAGCTGAAATCTATAAATACAGTCAACACCTTTTTTTGTTTTACTTTTGAAAAAGAACGATGACCTGAACTCCAGATAAAGTCATGTATAAAAAAGGAAAGGATAAAAAGAGAGAAAGAGAGAAAATGTACCTTTTTTTCTTTCTCTTTCTCTTTCAACTCGCTTCAAACAATTTGCCGATACCCAAACACCGGTATTTTAATTCTATGGTGATCACTATAAACTATCTTGTTTACATTAACTGTAATCAGATATGTAATGTGTGTGTATCTGTAAACATATATGGAGAGAAAGTGAGAAAAAAAAAAAAAAAAAAAAAAAAAAACAAGGATGGTTACAAAGTATTAAAAGCTTAGACCAAGGAAAATAACCTGCGTGCGTGTGTGTTTGTGTGTGTGTGTGTGTGTTCACGCTGAGCTGTCATTGTGACTGTCTATGACTCTTATCTCCCCATCATTTCTGTAATGCACAATAGGACTTAAGGATTATTAAATGGATTTGCAAAAGTCAAAAAAAAAGGGGGGGAGATGAATTGGGTTTTACTCTTGGTATAAAATACAACAAATTATTATTGTCGTAAAAATCTCCAAGGCATTGTTTGTAAGATTGAATGATATTCTATAAACAAACTGTAAATCACTAGCTCTCTCTCTTTCTCTCTTTCTCTCTTTCTCTCTTTCTCTTAAAGTAGTTGCTCCCTTTCTATCTCTTTTTTATGCAGAACAATACAGAATAAATGCAGAAGATCGAAAAGCTTTTGATGATTAAAATGAAAATATTAGGCTGAACACAAAAGAGTACTTTACCCATTATTAGTCATCATCAAACACACTATGGCAACCAAGAGATATATAATGCCTGCGAGTCAAACTAAAATTTATGCATATGCATGAGACCCTTTTTTACTTTAGATGGTAATAATTCACCAAAAAAATGATTCGATATTTCAATGCCACGGATAAATCGATTGATCCGAGTTATCTCCAAGATGATTTGTTTAAGGTTAAGGGCCAATGAGTATTTAATCCATGAATACAACCAATAGATCTACTTGTTATGGATAACAAGTTCTGACTTTAAATACAAGATGATCTCTTCATCTTCTTTCTCTTTTTTCTTTCTTTTTCTATTATTTTATTTCAAACCATGACACTGACAATGCGTCCATTAGAAGACTATGACATCTCTCCTGTCACTGGTTTTCTACCATCAAAACCTCCATTAAAGCGTCTGACAGATGAGTACTTTGCCCCCTGGGAGAACATGATGGACAACTTTAACGGCTTATTATTGGCTGGAAGATTACGTGAAAAGATACACGAAGTACGATGAAAAGATGACAGTTTGAAGAGAGAAAACTAACCTTATTATAGTTACCTCTACTTGATGCCAATAAATTAGGGTCTATAGAAGAATATAGACGTGCATTTCTCATTCTCTGTCTTTTGTCTCACGCCTATGTTTGGGGAAAGCTTGAGCTTGCATCAGAGGTACACAGGATCAAGAAAAATGGAAATAATGTTGTAATAATCTAATGTATTTTTCTCACGGTAGACACTTCCATCACAACTGGCTGTCCCATGGACAAAAATTGCTGATCATCTGGGCTTATGTCCTGTCGTATGTCATGCTGCAGTAGCATTATGGAACTATCGTTTACTTGATGAAGACGGCCCAATTGACTTGAGGTAACTTTGAATTTTATAAAGATTTTTTTAACTAACAGATAATCCGTAGTAACCTGGCAATCATGGGCACTTATTCTGGTTCACTTGATGAAGCATGGTTCTACCTTGTGACAACCTCTATAGAAAGTGCAGGCGCACCCTGTGTATCTCAAATCATGGCAGCTATCGATAATATCCAAGACGGCAATTATGCTGGTCTTAAAGCCAACCTTGAAACCATCCGTGATTCTATTGCTGAAATGACACATGTTCTCACACGCATGTACGAAAAATGTGACCCTTATGTCTTTTATTGGAAAATCCGACCTTACCTAGCAGGCTGGGAAAATATGGCCGAAGCAGGGTTACCTCTTGGTTTGATTTATGAAGGGGTTGATCTGTGGTCAGAACAAACGGACGAGTATGCCGACATGTCACATCTTGATAGTGCACAACGCTTATTGCGCCAGTACAGACGGTACGCTGGTGGAAGTGCTGCGCAAAGTAGCTTGATTGCTGCGCTCGATGTAGCCTTTGGTGTTGAACACCATCGTACTGGAGAGAAACCAACAGTGATCAAGCCCTCGGAACTGCCTGCTGACCGATATACCAAATTGCCTGCACCCAATCCTGCAGACGAACTGAATGGCTCGGCAGAAACACCACGTACACCTCCACAGTTCAAGCGAACGAACCACAACGCCTTCTTGAGAGCCATGCGCAAGTACATGCCAAGATCTCATCGTGAATTTTTAGAAGACCTAGAGGTCGCTGCCAACATCCGTCCGTTCATACTTCATCTCGAGGAACAACATAGACAAGGCGCAATTACAGAAGAAGAGATTGAATTGATCGAGATGTATAACCAATGTCTACACCAACTCAAACTGTTCCGTGACAAACACGTTCAAATTGTCACTCTATATATCGTCAACCAGGCACGTAAGGGCCCTAATATTCCTCATGGTGGATTTGCCATTCAACAAAAGAAGACAGAAAAGACACATTCATCACAACACAACGACCTTTATCCACAAACACAACTCGAGACGGCACCTGGTATCAAAAAGGACTCTAAAACCGAAAAAGTCACTCAGATGTTTCCTCAACTGGGACTTGCACGTACTATAGGCTCTGATTCTAAAGTGGTCCGTGGTACGGGTGGAACAAACGTAATGCCATTCTTGAAGCAATCTCGGGATGAAACGAATGATATGAAGATTCAGTTGAAGGAAGCTTCAACAAAGGAAGCCTCAAAACAATCTTGGTCAGAATGGTTTCTTGGCCGATAAATCAAAAACATTTTCTCCTTATTTATTAAATTTATTTACATTATGTGTATGTGCATTATCCAAAATGATAAGAGACAGTATGTTGATTTGTATTCACTTCATCTAAGGCTGCTGCCATCTTTCTAATGTTACTGTTGCTAGCCATAGAGCTTAATTCTATTTTGGATATTTCGTCCAGATATGGATCAGGTCCTCTCTGTTGAGCCTGCTCATTTAGCATAATTTTGAGTTTTGTGTACTTGCCAACATCGTGTCTAGAGTTGGTGGCAATGTACAAGTCTAATATTTGTTGCGTCACATCTATTCAAAGTCAATCTCTATGAACTACATGTATATATTCATTCATTACCTTCAATATCATCCATACGTGACAGAAAGTACTGATCCCATGGCCTATCTTTAATCAACTTTTCGATTGTGCTGTCTTGATCTTTTAAAAAGAGGGTTGCCAAATAAACACATCCGGCCGCAATGGTATGTGGAGGGTATTCGATACAGAGAGACGTTTTATAACTATGAAAAATGAGTCACCCTTTCTCTTTCTAAACATGTTCTTATTACCTGTCCACTGCAATCCCATAAGCTTTTTCTGCCAACTGTTTATCTTTTAAAGAAGGTTCCATCTCTATACTTTTATAAATACCTTTTCTTCTTTGAATTGTGATTTATTTACCTTTTAACCATTTTGTAAACTTGATCACATACTCGTACGGATGCCGTAATTGAAAATTAAAGCACGCTGTTTCCAATACCAATTTTTCATAACTGATAATCCTCCTCTTACGATCCTCAGCAATCTATTTATATAAATGTCAATAAAGTATATGTCTAATGACTTTATTTACATGTTCTGGATCTAATTCCTTGCTGTCTGGGTATTTAACACTGTGAACAGCTACAAAGATATCTTTTAATTTTTTAATTGTTTCTTCTATTTTTGAGGCTACAAATAGACATGTCACGCTAATATCCTTGTGTTTTTATGTTCAGTTAATACAGTATCATCTAACTTTTCTTCTTTTCTTACTTGTGGTGAGTAGTCTTTGATGGAATAATAGAGATAAAATCGATGATACAGAGCTTGCGATGTACTAATAGTCTTTTGTGGGCTAGAATATATATATATAAAGTTAATTGTTTCTGCTCATGTATTTGCTTATTCAGTATTTACAATCCGAGTTTTCTTCCAACGTCTTGCATAAATTTACAACTAGAGTATCGAGCCGTGGTTTCTTTGGATGCCAGTGGTCCAAGCTTCTTTACACTATTTAATGTTGCAATCTGTTTCTTGGTGTAATAAGGTCGATAATGTCGTTTAAATGAAGAACCTGTGGTGATGGCTGCAGAGATGTTTGTTGGTGTCGACGGTGATTTTTCTGCCATTGAACTAGAAAAATAGAAAGCGAAAAAAAAAAAAAAAAAAAAAAAAAAAAAAAAAAAAAAAAAAAAAAAAAAGGGTAAAAAAGGACAAGAGTGGATATTTGGACTGCTCTTTTCGTAATTACACATTGACATTTATAATGCTAAAGCGTATATGATGTTAATACAATCATATATACACTTGATCACTAAATAGGGGGCAAGGAAAATGATAAATAAACTGATGTCAAAATGAGATATAAGGGTAGTAAATTATCTTTTTTTTAGAATAAGGAATATAGTGTTGAATATAGAAAGCACCCCTGTGTCGCAACTGATGTGTAAAGAGCTTTTTCAAACTGGTTGCATGGTTTCCTACTAGAGACAATCTATGACTAAAAAGTAAATCAAATCTACAAGATAATCAAACAGTCTTGAACTCTTACATTCTAGCAATGCACTGTATCACAAAGAGGACAAATCTCGTGTGCTCAAATATGTTGGTTGATTTATTTTGCACAACGCCTTTTTCTTTCTTTTCTCTTTTTCAAGCGAAACATGGATACTTACATTATGAACAAAGAAAATCAGAAGGCTCTAGCAGTTTCCGGAATAGTCTTGGCTCTTACTGCTTATCTGATCAAACGAGTATCAGACAAAAAGAACAAGACTTATAAAGAGATACCTTATCCAACTGGGTCGACTAATTGGCCCATATTCGGTAATCACCTATTTTCTGCTTTTAAATTGCATCTCTTTTTCTTACATCTTTGATATATTAGGTCATATGCTATCTCTTGGTAGTATCCCTGCCATGCAGTTCAAAAAATGGCATGATGAAACAGGACCG
Organism: Rhizopus sp. PT2906; assembly: GCA_025529335.1. Lineage (NCBI taxonomy): Eukaryota > Fungi > Mucoromycota > Mucoromycetes > Mucorales > Rhizopodaceae > Rhizopus > Rhizopus sp. PT2906. The sequence continues at coordinate 54,303 of JAMYHX010000125.1, forward strand.
ATATACAAAGTTCGTATGGGTAAGCAAACATGGGTTATGATTAGTGACCCTTATCTGGCGCACGAAATCTTTGTCAAGAACGGCGCCAACACATCTTCAAGGCCCTACCACAGGTTCAATTGTGATATTTATGCAAGGAACAGTAGGTGTGATTATTTAGCAAAAAAGGAGATATTCACGATACTAAGCCACATCACACATAGAGGCATTGTGTTCACGCAGTACACTCCAGAATGGAAGAACAACAGAAAGATGGGTAATGTATATTCTATGCTCTAAAAAACCTTCATCCTCATTTACCTCTCACCCCTTTTTTTTATATAAGCTGCGTCACTTCTTGCCCCAGCATCAGTGGACAAATTTAGCGGCTTAATAGAGTACGAAATTGATTGCTTGATGGATCGATTGAAACAAGTGGCCAAAGAAGGAGTGGCTATCAATCCCTTCAGAGAGCTACAGCTCACTGCGCTGAATATCGTTTTGACCGTGCTCGTGGGTACTCGTTATGATCATATAGACAATCCACTCGTATCTGAGCTCAATGAGCTTATTGATCAAGGTATGGTATATGCTGGTGCAGCTGGAGATTTGAGATCGCTCGTTCCTAGTCTAGCATGGATTGGTACCCTTTTTGGATTAGACAAGAAGATGACGCACTTTATCAAACAAAGATGTGACCCTTTCTATGGCAAGCTCATCCAAGGTGCGCTTGAGCAAGATGCTGATTCTCTTGCGAAATCATTAAACAAGATGAAGGAAGAAGGACTGATTAGCGGAGACGACATGCATGTGCTTATAAGTAATATTCCTCAGTGTCTATACTTTCTGTGACTTATACTTTTATTATGTAGCTGATCTCATCGCCGCCGGAGCAGATACAGTCTCTGTCACCCTTTACTGGACCTTGGCCACTCTTGCCTTTCAACCTAATATTCAGGCCAAGATCATACAAGAGCTTGACGCTTGGAAGGCCGAACATGTGCCTGGGGCTATTCCCAGTTTCCATCAGGACCGCGAAGCGTTCCCATACACTATCTGCGTGCAAAAGGAAATGATCAGATACCGTCCGGCCACGAGTTACGGAATTCCTCATGTGGCATCGGAGGATATCGTGGCTGGTGGTTACCTTATACCCAAGGACTCCGTTCTTATTAGTTCCATGGGCGCCATGCACATGAATGAAAGCATTTACAAGAACGCCAAATCTTTCGATCCTGACCGATTCAAAAACAACACAAGCAGAATGTCAGCATCGGCTAACTCTAAGGTTGATGACCGAGATATTTTTGCATTTGGATGGGGAAGGCGTATGTGTCTTGGCATTCATTTGGTAAGTTCCTCCTCTCCATTGTATTATAATGTGCGCTTATTGATTTTGCCTTTATATAGGCCGAGTTGGAGTTGTTTAGCTTTTACGTTCGATTCTTTTCCGAATTTACCATCGAACCCGAACTTGATGCTCAAGGTAATCCTGTGCCAATTAATATCGAAGGATTTGTGGATGAAGGGGTTGTCAACAAGCCACTTCCATACAAGGTTCGCTTTGTGCCTAGATCATAAACACACTTTTATCCTTCACATGGCTTATAATAAAGAAAGATATTCAAACTTTTTCTTGATCCGTCTGAGCATATCTATCTAAGAGTGAGGTTATTTTTTATATCAAGCTGAGCCCTCATCGGAAAAGGAGAAGGATAAGTTACATATACTTCAGCATGATCTGTACCTCGGTTATCACAAATTAGCCACATCTCCAAGCCTGATGCAATGTACACCACGCCCCTCTTTTTTCTGAATTTGTTGTGATAAAGCGAAATAAAATACACTTTATGATAAGCCTCAAGCCTTGATCTATATGGCTTTTAACTTATTGAATCCCTATATTTTTGTTAAAATGATACATGAAATTAAGCTCTTATACAGGGGGGAGGGGGCTTTTCTTGAACCTTTGGCTATTGTTCAAACATGTGAAAAGGACAACTTTATTAGTTTTGACAACCCACTATTTTAACCAACTTGTCCACATAACAAATAATCTTAACAGCATCCACCACTTTCCTTCTTTTGTTGTGAGTTCTCTTCACGAGAAGATAAGCCTCGAACACTAGGGGGTCTTAACTGAATACGTTCGCCAGCCGTGGGCTGTTGGTTGGCGGTATCTGCAGCTTGGTTGGTCTTTTTGGGTAAATTAGAGTAGATTGTATCAAAGACAGTGGCAAAGGCCTTGTCGACGTTGGTGGCATCCAAAGCAGATGTTTCGATAAATAAGAATCCTTCCTGCTCGGCTAATGCTCCACCATCCTCTGTAGGAACCTGTCGACTGGACTCGCTCAGATCAACCTTGTTACCCACAAGCATGATCACGATGTTTGGGTCTGCATGATCTCTTAATTCCTTGAGCCAGTGTTGAACATTCTGAAAAGAGGATTGACGAGTGATATCTATTGGTGAAGGGTTCAGTAACATGTTCATAAAATATCTCTTTTTTTTTTTTTTTTTACCATAAACTAAGAGTGCACCAACTGCACCGCGATAATAACTACATATATATAAATATATAGAGTTAGCTGGATCTTTTTCATTGCTTTGCACGAGTAACTTACGCTCCCGTAATAGCTCTGTATCTTTCCTGTCCGCTTGTATCCCAAATTTGAGCCTTGACAGTATGATTATCTACAACCATATGAACATCATACTTATCTCGGTGTTTTCCCTTTTATAGAATGATTACCTATTTCTAAGTTTTTAGTTGCAAACTCAACGCCAATAGTACTCTTTGATTCCAAGTTGAATTCGTTTGTCTAATGAACGAGATGAGTTTCCAAGATTAGAAAATAAGCTTGAGTTCATTCTCTATATTTACCGTAAATCTAGACAATAGGTTAGATTTACCAACACCTGAATCACCAATGAGGACTAATTTGAAGAGGTAATCGTATTCATCATCCATTTTGTTTATAAGAAATAAAAAAGAAAAAGCTTAAAAAAGAGAGAGGGCTGAGAATATGGTCTATTTGTCACATTTGAATATTTATTGCTCCGCGCGTTTTCACTAAAAAAAGGCAAGTGAGATAGGGCGCAAATTAAAAATCATAACAATAAAGAGAAGGGAAGAAAAAATGACGAGTTTTTTTTTTTTTTTTTTTTTTTTTTTTTGTAGTATCAAGAGATGGTCTATTAGAGAACGTGACTATAAGCGGTTTGAAGGGAATAATCAAATCTGGTGAGTTTATTAAATAAGCTCTTCCCTCCCTTTTTTTTTATATCACTGACAACAAGTTTGCCTGTTACTGTTGTAGGTTGCAACAGCAAAGCAGTAATTTCTTGTTTAACAACAAACAAACAACATATCAGTGCATTGATTATAGCTTGTAAAGAGACTAAACATATATACAAGGTCTGTTAAAGAAAGTGCCACTCGATTGCTTTTATAATAATTCGTTGTGTGATCTTCTAGATTTCTCTAGCCACACGACAAAATAAATATAAAAAGATAGACCAATCTTATTGTACTCACTTGTATTACAGTTGCTATGGCCAATTGCAAGCATAACTAACCTGTCAATAGATTGAACAAAGAGAACGTAAATCAGTACTTCTCCAGAAGCTCAAACATTCACATTACTATAAATCTCATGAAATAGGATCTTAAGGAATTAACAGTTAATTTGTCTATAATCATCGAATTATTTACTGGTACCATTCTTTTGCTACAAGGATAGATGTGATACTTTTCATTATAGACCTACCATGTTGATCTAAAAGACGAGGTATGCGATTAATTTATTATATTCTTGACAAAGTATAATGATCACAAATGATAATGTAAAAAAAACTGCTGCAGGTCTTTTAGTAATTAATCGACATAATTGGTAAAAGTGATCGAGTGAACACCAAGTCTCCCTCCCTCCCCTGTCTGTGTGTGTGTATTCTTTTGATTATTACATTCAATCTGTTTATGCCTCGAACAATAATCATTCATCAGCTGATATGTAACCCTCACATTATAATGCATTCACTACTACTATTATACTTTTTCCAATGATCTGCGTTTTACTTTACCGCTCTTTCAAATGCTTCTGTCATACTACGGAAAAAGTTTTAAAGGAAAAAAAAAACTTGCAATTAGCCAAGTCGATTTGTAAATTTGTCTTCTAGAGCTCTGGTCTTTGTGAAGAATTGTATCAATTGATTACTGAATAACCTCATTGTTGTATCAATTCTTTTGTTCGTTGCAGATCATCAATAGTTTCACGAAAGAAGGGGGAATAAGGGGAATGGATGTTCTCCTTCTATACTTTCTTTCTTTATAAGATCATTAAAAAGTCCAGATGATTTTCCATTCTTTTTGTGACATGTTCAATTTAATAAAACAATAGGAATTGCCACGTTTTTTGTGTATAACACGTTGATATGAAATGTGTTTGACATTTAGCATATAAAATAAGGGGATTAACTTTTAAATCCATTCATTCACGTGGTATAGCAAGTCAACAGAAGTGAGCGTACCTCTGTGAAAAAAAAGGGGAGAGGTTACGCTACCCAGACTGGAAGAGTAGCATACAACAACAATAGCCGTTGTCATGACAAAAATAAGGTATCTATGGTTTTTTATGCTCTTATTTTATTCCTTTATGTACTTGGAAACAAATGGAATTGAATCTCAGTTACAGCATGTGTTTCTTTTATAGACACTATTTTAAACATGCAACACAAAGTGGATAAAAATGGGGAGGGGGTGTTTAGTTTCTAATACAAAATAAAAAAAAGTTTTTCTCTTTCTTTCTCTTTTTCTTTTTTCTCTTTCATGATTTTATTTTCATAGAACTTTTTTTTTTTCATGATTCATATTCACAGCAACAACAATAATAATATTAATTCTAAAACTAATAATCAGCATCATCATCATGCAGCAGCAAGAGCAGCATCAGCAGCAGCAGCAACAGCAGTCAAGATTGGTAAGCATATCCTTGCTGTAGCCAAAGACCAAGAAAAGAACGTAAGTATATATTGTTTGTATATCATGATTGTATATATAACTCTTATTTACAGAGACTATCGGATCAAAAGCGCTCATCAGTTGTGCCGAAGCAACAATTACGTAAATCTAGATCATTAACAACAGAAAAAACAAGTTTGATTACTGTTGATATGACCTTGAAAAGAAGATCAACGGGTTGTATTCGCAGGTCTTCATTCTATTCTACTAAATCAAGTGAAACGAATAATACTGTAATAAAGGTATTTATATACAAATAATAAGCACACGCACACACACAATTAAACTTTATTCTTAAAGGAAGTTTGGCGTCCTCCTGGATATTATGAAATTCCCAATGTCTTTGGCCCAGATTGTTTCCTGAAACCAGAACCCAACCCCAAAAAGACATTTACGCTTCGTGAATATCCAGATAAGCCGATTACCAATAAACCTTGGTACCCTGTTGGACCCACAACAGAAATTCCCCAACTACCTCCCTTGATTCGTTCAGAAAATGAATTTGAAAGAAAAGTACGTAAAGCATTACCCAAAATTCAAGTTTCGACACTTGATCCAAAGAACAAATATACCGGATTTAAGGAAGTAGGCACAGGGTAAATAGACATTGGTGAATCGTAAAATCTTTTATTGAACTTTATATAGCGTTAATGGTGCCGTTGTCCGTGCCACTCACAAGTACAAAAAAAATCTTCACTTGGCCATTAAACGATGCAGATTAGACCCCGACCGTGAATATAAAGCAGCCATTATCAGAGAACTGCGCATCATGTCATCAGGCCATTCCAATCTTATTCGACTTCGTGAAGTCACCTTGTGGAGAGACGATGTCTGGATGGCTATGGATCTCATGCGATGCTCCGTTTTTGCCGTTCTTTGTCAGAGAGGCATTCCTGAGGAGCACACGATTCACATCGCTTGTGAGACACTCAAGGGATTGAACTATCTTCACTCTAAGGGATTTATTCACCGTGATATCAAGTGTGAAAATCTCTTGCTCGGCTGGAATGGCGAAGTAAAACTAGGTAAGTTAACATGAAACAATAAACTAGTTTTGCAGGGTGATAACCCAAATGATTTTGCCAAATAGCTGATTTTGGTTTGGCGACTCGTACAACCAGACGTAATCGTGACCGATTGGGTACAAGCAAATGGATGGCTCCCGAGGTAATTCGGGAGCAGTATTATAGTGAAAAGATTGACATGTGGTCACTTGGTATAACCATTATCGAAATGATGGATAGAGTGCCTCCTCACTACTTGATCAAGGACGAAATGGAACTCTTTAGTGTCATTCTTCATGAACCTAGTCCTACTTTTACCTATAGTTACCCTACAATGTACATGCGCGGATTGGTTGCTTGGTTACTAGATGAACAACCTGCTACAAGACCCAGTGCAAAGGATGTCCTCTCTGTAGGTTTTTAATGATGTTTTATATATAGCAATACTAATATATGTATAGGAAATCGAGGCTCACGTTCAAAGTAGACTCTTGAAGTGTTCTACTTCAAATGAACTTGCCAGATTCGTCAATCATGTTTTACCCTAAACTTATACCCTTCCCCTCTCTCCTCCCCTTTCAACAACAGCTCATATGACCCCCCCTCTCTCTAAAAGTTTTATGTGGAAATCACTATTTTAAATACGTTCAAAAAAAGTCTATGTTTGTAAATCTATGAAAAAAAAAAAAGACAAAAAAATATGTTTTATGTTTCTTTATATTATCTTATTCAATAAACCATTTTTTTCACATAAAAAAAATACTATAGTTCTGCTACATAATTTCCTATTGTTTGTCATGTTTAGAATATGAATGAAACACTGTGACAAAAAGGGAATGTTACCTGGAAAGATTCCCGTGATGCCGTTCAAGCGACCTGTCCACCAATCATTCGTGTCCGCAGTACGTTGTACTAGTTCAATACGATCATCTTTTTTAAAACTGAGATCACCTTCCGCCTGTGCAGTGTAATCATACAAGGCAACGACGAACCGTTTCTTTTCTGGTTGCTCCACTCTGAACGAGGATGCCTCTGTGTAAGCTGGTGGCGGTGACTGTTGTGCCATGTATGGGCTACCAGCCTCCTCCTGTTTGCGGAGTGCTGCACGTTCCTGCAAGGACAGTTTCGAATTATTAACACCGCCTGATGCCGCTAACCAAGCCTTGCCGCCTGATTTAAGTAAGTCCAAGTTTTCCATCTCCGCACGTGCATCCCTGATCTGGGCTCGTCGGCTGAATCCATCCTGGATGCCCATCATGTGCGTTGAGAATGCCTCCAGGTTCTGGTTAAGTAACTCATAACAACGAGCATAAATCATGCCATAGATACGGGCCTGCATGTTGTACAAGTTTTCAAATACCGGTTGAATCAGCGAGACCTTGAGTTGAAAGAATCGGGGTAATTCTCGTTTCAACAGGTCGTTTAGATAATTATAATCTTGTGTGGCTACATCAAGCTGTGATTGAATCTGTAGAAAAAGGTCACAATGCGTTCCTGCTGTCACAGCTCTATTTATTTTTTTTACCTTGAATATCTGCTTTTCTTCACTGAAGCTTCTTTCTGTTTTGGTATTTAGTTTTTGTAAAGACAATCGATGTCGGTCATAATCAATCAGTTTATGGTTGCGCTTTGTAATTGTCTTTTGAATCATTTTGATAATCTCATTCAGTTCCATGATTGGTCTCACTATATCTCGATCTAATACGTCCTATAATGACAGGCCGTTAGCATAGCCCTTGTTTTTCACTTTCTTCCACTCTTTATATCTCATCCAAACACTCACTTTACCAATTCGGGTAATACTTCATCTCGACAATAGGCCATAGCTGCTTCCGCATCATTGACAGCTTGTAGTTGTTGTGCAGGTGTTTGTTGAAACCTCTTTTGAACCATACCCTGAGGCACTTCAATGCCTAGATTGTTATCAAAAATCGTACTCAAGTATTGTGCCATTGCAGTTTGATGTGTCAACAGGGCTATAAAAAAAAAAAAAAGAAAATGTCAACACATATGCACAAACAAACCCTTATGAGCGCGCGTGTTTGAAAGATCTCTTATTTACCTGCAATATTATCTCGAAAGATACGAGCATCTTTAGAGAATACTTCAACCACTTTAGCAAATTCATTAAATTGTTTCTCGAGTATAATGAACTCAGGATCCTTTGTTGCTAATATAAAGAAATGCTTAGCATTTTTTCATATGTATATGCTGACACTAATACCTTCACTCTTTTTTGACAATATTTGATAAGGTAATCTATTCACTGCTTTTTGTAAACCCTATTGCACTCTAAGCCACTTTACACTTTTTTAATTCTATAAGCTTACCTTCCAACTCATAGTTTAAATAAGAATAAAAGAAAAGAAAATTATAAATGCCGTCATAATCACCTAAATAATTTCGGTTTTAAACTTTTTCCGATCAAAAATGGAAATAAGCCAAGCAAATACATAATGATGTCAATAGAGAAGTAGTATCTCTTTTAAGGAGTCCTTGGATTATGATAGTTTTTCAGTTTATTAATACTTTGGTATCATCCTTTTATTGATAGTCATTCTCGATACTTTTTTGATTTGATAAAACAGACTCAAACAAAGACTCACACTCTATTGTCAAAAGAAAAGAAAAAAAAGATACTCTGAGTATCAGACCAAAGATTGAAAAATAATTGCTTCTTCTGGTTTTTTTGTAATAAATGAGAAATATAACATGCAGACTTTAGTATATCATAAATTCAAATCAACAGCTAAAGATATATAGAGAGAGAAAGAACGGGCTTTAAAATAAAAGCCAGCGAAGGCAAGGGGGGTGTAAAGGGACTTCTTTTTATATATTTTTTCTCTCTTCTCCCAATCATGTTCACTCGACCACTTGCCTGTCGCCTTCATTCTCTTCGCACCTACGCCACTAAACGAAAAGTTATTAAAGAAAACAAAGATGCCATCGAACTTCAAGAAGCCTTTCGCATCCTAAAGGCTCTGGAAGTCGGTAACCCTAACCACCAGATCGAAGCTCACGTTCAATGTAAAATCGAAAAATCAACACCTCTTATCCGTGGATCACTTGTGCTTCCCAAGAGTATCAAGCAAGAACCAACCGTGCTTGTATTTGCGACAGGAAAGAAGGCTGAGGAAGCCAAAGCAGCAGGTGCTCAAATTGTTGGTGGCGAGGAACTGATTGAACAAATCAAGGCTGGTGAACTCAAGTTTGATAAATGTATTGCTACACCTCAAATGTTTCCTGCTGTGACAAAGATTGCTAAAATTCTCGGCCCAAAGAATCTTATGCCAACTGTGAAGAAAGGTAGATCAAGAAATGTTTTTTTTAGACAAGTAGTAACGTGTTGTATGTCAAATAGGAACTGTCACAGACGATGTAGCTAATGTTGTACGCATGTCAAAGAGTTTGTTTGATTTCAAAGCAGATAAACACGGCGTTTTACATACAGGTAAATCAGCAAAAATACGTTCAATATTCAACCATGTCTAATGTTCTGTAGGAATCGGCAAAGTGCATTTCCAATCAAATGATCTTGAAGGTATACACATATTATATCATTCTATGTATGAAAAGCTAATATTTTTATAGCCAACTTGAAAGCTATTCTGGAAGAATTAAGAACATTTGGAAAAGCCAACAACTTAAAAGGTGAGTCATGAATTAGGTTGACATATTGCATTGTAACTCATATTGCTATGATACGCAGCTATTATTCAAAACGTTGTTGTATCTTCTACACGTGGACCTGGTATTGCTGTTGTTGGTGGATCAAGTCTTTAAATAAAAATATACACAATTTAGAATACTGTTTATACATATATGCATCTTTTATTAAACAAAATGGGAGAAATGATTTGCCTATTTTACACATGTCAATGATAATGGAGAGAAGGGGGTATTTATAAACGAAGAAGGTAGAAAATACACCATGCGACAAGAATCCAATTTGGAAGATAGAATAAGGTCTGCTGGATATGCTCAGCATAAGGGGAATATACTTTATCGATCTCCTCTACTTCACTGTCCGTCTTATAACTTTGTTCCTCCCAGAAAGAGTTTTCACGAGAATGTCCATGTTCAGTGATATCGCTCGCATTACCGTCCTCAACCAGGTCAGGACAGGAGTATTCTTCGATGGGTTGGTATATTGTAAATGCCGGTAACGGACAGTATGTACATGCTTCTTGTATGGATATAAATAATTGTGATGATACTTTAGGTTTGGTATATATGGCTTGCTCTGCCTGTAGTTCTGCCTGAGTTGCCAGGGGGCTTGCCTGTTGTTCTGCCAAAGGGGTTGTCATAGATTGTGTCTGTTGCTCTGTCTGAGAATTAGTTCTTGTATCTTCTTGGGAATCTGCCTGTAGTTCTGCCTGTAGCTCTGCCTGCTGTTCTACCTGTTGTTCTGCCTGAGTGTCTATTTGAATGTTGGCTTGAATGTTAGCCTGAGACTTTTTCTGTGAGTCTGCTTGGACATTTGCCTGCTGTTCCACCTGTTGTTCTAATTTTTGTTCTGTTTCATGTCCTTTTTGCTGCTCTTTTTGTTTTTTCTGTTGTTGCTGTTGTGCTTGCTTTTGCTGCTGTTGAATTATGCTTTGCGTGATAATTTCCTTGGACTTGCTAATATCTTCTGGATGTACAGAAAGAAACAATGTTTCTAATGCGCGTTGCATTTGCGGTTGCTCAACACCTGCTTTTTGAAGGGCAGCCATAAGATGTTGTACGCTTGTAGTTGATTTTTCGTGCAGTTTTTTATTGAGCAATTCAATCTGTGCCTCACGCTTTGCTAAAATCTCTGCCTTTTGAGAATTTATACTTTCCAGCACTTGAACTGTGCTTTCCAATTGATCAATTATTTCCGTTTTTCTCTGCATTTCCCTTGTATGTGCTTCGCACTTGGCAGCGAATCCTTCTTCACAACGACGAGCGACTTCTTCAATAGTACAATCTTTTGGAACAAAGGAAACTATCTGGAAATTATCACGCTATAGATAGAATGATATGTCAAGACGTGCTTTAGAAATGGTTATAAATGAAAATTTACCTCTTCATCCTTGTTCGTTCCTTTAGAACTGGTCAAAATTAAGCTTAATAAATTCTCTAATCTATAATAATAACAAAGGAATGAGATAAGAAAGATAAACAATGTGGCTTTGTCTACCTCTTTTTCGTTTCTGTTTCAAGCTAACAAAAAATAAGGTTAGTTTCAACTTTTCCTTTCAAAGGGCTTATATATAGACAAACATACATCATTTTTCTCTTGCATTCGTGTTTGAAGTTCAGCAATTGTACGTAAATATTTCTGCAGCTCTGAATGCTCACCGATCTGTCACATTATCATGAATATTTCAAACAGGTTTCATTGTATATTTTCGCGTACCTTGGTCATTTTAGCATCTGTCTTTATCAATTTGGCTCTTTGAGCAAACTTTAATGTATTCATGGATTCATCTTTAGAGGAGAGTGTCGGGTTGATAGTGCAGATAACTGAAATTCTTGCATTTCCAGATAATGCAGTCTGAAGAATACGCGTCAATTTTGAATCTCTAAAAGGGATGTGCATAGGCCTATTGTGAAGGAAGAATGAGTATAATACAGCATAGAAAAATATAAAGACTTACGGTGAATCACTTGTTAATTTCGATATAACATTGCCCAAGGTTAGCAAACTCTTGTTGATGTATGCGCCTTCTTTTCTTCGTTCTACATCGCTTGTTACTTTTTCAGAGCCGGCCAAGTCAATCAAGTTCTAGGTATATTGTTATGAGTGATAACGACACCATACAAGCTGATCCTTACCAATTGAGAAAAACGGACGATATTGGTCTTGCTTCCAATTGACTTTGGTCTACTCTCAATCATGAGTTGAAAAATAGTGTGGGATCGACTGCTGCGTTCATTGTAATCGGTGGCGCTAATATGTCGATTGCCTTCACCCTTTTTGATACAGTTGATCACGTCTTGTGAGGTTTTGACTATTTCTTCTTTCAAGTTACGAACATAGTTTCCTTTCTATTAACACCAAACATTAGTAAAGAGAATCAAGATCTAATAGAATAGTCTACCTTTCTGTCTTCTACAATTTCTGGACTTGTATTTTCATCTGACAGCAAATCTTTGATGCGTTCATTATATATTTCCATGTAAGAAACACGAAGCAGATATTCTCTTCCGGATGTATCCTATTAGCAAAGAGGCGCGTAAGTAAACATGTGATAGATTTGCTGATTATTTACTTCTTCAATATACGAAAATACTTCTTCAACCGCACGAGGAATCACACCGGGCTCTTTTTCGGTACCTGAAGGGCAGGAGAGGTTAGTATTCTGTGTTGCTAAATATTTAGAGTCCGAATTTACCCATCTATAATAAACACAATATGTCATGAGGTAATAAAGATAAAAATGAAAGGAGTTATTATTATGGTTCTTGTAATTTTCTATCTATTTTATTACCATCGTCTATTTTATAAGTCATTTTTAGTTAGATTATTTAAATAATAAAGAATATGCGTCCTTACATAAGTTTTACCACTGGCAGTTTGTCCGTATGCAAACACAGTGCCTTAAATTTAAGAAAATTTAACATTCTGCTGCATGCAAAATAAAGAGTAATTTACCATTATAACCCATCATAGTTGATCTATTTAGATATTAGTAAACTGTGGTCTTTTTCAAAGGATGACTATCTGCTTACCTAACCAGATCTTGAATGCCTGCCTTATATACTTGTTCGTTGCCTTCACCCATCATGACATTATCTATAAAAGAAAAGCATAAGCATACAGTTGAATATATCAGGTTCTATTTCATCATTTTACCAAACTGAAATGACCGAGCTGTAGATGTTATTCGAGCAAGTTCAATCGTTCCTTGTCGAGTATCAATAATCCAGCAAGGCTCTTCTTCGAGCTCTTTCTTGGACTTTGGTCTACATCGAACCATGACCTGTACATTTTCTTTTATTGATGTACTCTTGTTGGAAAAAGAAGTCTTTAAAGAGGCAGAACTACTGCTCGGTGTTGGTAGTTCTGTAGGCGTTCTAGGCGGAGTAGGTATAGTTAAATCGGCCATGTTGAGTAAGAAAACCGAAAAAAAAAAAAGAAAAGAAGAAAGGAAGAATTAAGAAGACTGGGTTTATTTTATCGGCTATTGAATTTATGATTACCTTGGATCGACAGTAAGTTGTAAATGGAGACATGAATTCATGTGATAGATGAAACATAATGTGCCAATTCCTATTTGTAAGAAATCAAGTGAGGGGGTGTATTTACTCCTTGTATAAATCATAGACGTAGATGGAACTGGTTTTAGTATTATTACATTTGCTATTATTATACTATTATTTGTTTATTTATTCGGCTGCGCTCAATTGTATACAGACATCAAATCACCCCATAGACACCCCACTATGATGGGCTTTTTATTTGTCTAGTCTAAGCAAACTGTCAAGACGAGCACAAGCTTCTACTTTTTTAATATAACAACAGTGGTGTATCTAATTCACCTCCTTAATACAGTCGAGCCTTTAAAAGAGAACACAAGAAAAGAGTTTGCCTCGATTCAAAACTGTCTCCTTAGCTGCCCATTTATTTTAGTCTATCAACGGTTCACAGTTACGTCAAAGTGTGGTACGAGCTTCGTTAATTTTCAATACAACATTTAAATGAGTGATCAGCGAGCAGTAAGGGAGAGACATACTGAATCCAAGGTCGTATCAGGTATGGTATTGATATTAGATATACATTGAACAACATCTTACTATTTCGCATTTTGTGGGATTTAACTTGCTTAAATGTCGTAGTTTCTTAAAAACGCCCGTTTTCTTTTTCTTTTCTTTCTTTCTCTCGCATAATACAACAAAAAAGGAAGTACTTCACATTAAAAAGGAGGGAGCTTTTGATATTAATGTGCTTACTTTGCCCTTGGAAGTAAGATGCACACGACTCTATTGAGCCTTACTGGTCTGTTTGTTTGTTTGTTTATTTGTTTAATCTAATGCTATGAACCCATTAATCATATCTGACGGCTATCAATGCAAATGATCTAACGAATGCTTATTTAGTATGAACTACTATTGATTGTAATAAAAGCTAAAAGCATAGTTTGCCCTTGAAAATGCAAAAGGTAGCTAGAACCCATTTGTGTAATGTACATAAAATCTATATTTATTTTATTTTTATTATTTCCTCTTGCTAAATGGTACAGAAAATGCGGAAAGTAGCAAACGGCCGTCTGTATTTGTATAAGCCGTGGTATTAAAAATTACATCGAACCCAGTCATCTTTGGATACACATCAAATGAACCTTCGATTTCAGGGAATAAGGCCAGTGCTGAAGGTGGGAAACCAAGGGCGATATTACCATTACCGTCACCGGCCGTAATGGACAAACCTGGCCATTCTTTAAGACGTGGAAGCACAATTTCGATCAATTTATCCATGAATTGATACATTTCCTCTCCCTTTAATGTCACTTTAACACCTATAGGCATGCCCTCACTATAAAAAGGCCATGATTAATTTTTGATTTGAACATACACAACCCGTCTCTCTCTCTTACCGCAATTTCCAGTTAGCTACTGATTTTTTGGCATAGACAACTTCTGGTCGACAACCGGTGATGCTTTGGAAAGCCATCATTGCACTTAATAGATTACTTTTGTTGTGAATAGATTCTTTGACCATGGCATGAAGTGTGATTTTGTCCAACTTGGGAATGATTTGGCCGTTCTTTAAGGGTTGAATGGGTTTAACTGGCTTACCACCTTTTCGAGTACGGTGAACGTATTCTGTGAGTTCCTTTGTTGGTTCAGGGCCTTCTTGTTGTAAAATGTGTTGAATTTTAGCTTCAATGTCGAGATATTTAGAAGTAGAAGGTGCAACACGACTGTGATCGTAACCCAAGACCATGAGATCTTCGGCAACAGTGCTGTCATAGTATTCCTTTAATCGGTTCAAGCCATGTGAAGAGGCAGGTGTGGCAGTTGTACTGAATGAGCGGAAGAGCTGAGGTTGTCTATATACTCGTCTTAATAATGAAGCCATCGTTCCTCTCTTGAAGAGAAAAAATTAGGATGCCAGGGTTCTTTTGACACTTTTTTTTTATCTCTCCGCAAGGCTTGGCCAATCAAGGTTTGGGACTGCTGAACCTAAATTGACCTGAAAGCCAAAAACGATACAACACCCGACAAAATGAATAAGTGTGTGATTACAACAACGAACTGTTACAATAAAGTCTTTGACTGATATATCGCGTTATACCTACACCACTGAGAGCTTTCAGTGGAAGAGTAGTACATGATATACATTGCATATTTCTGTTGTCTCCTCTTATTAAAGTGCAATGACAAGTTGACCTCACTTTTGTCCAAGGAATAATGTACTATAGTCGAGATATTTGCGATCGATGATACAACCTTCCTTTGACGCTCATTTTTGTGCCTCATTGGTTCTATCAAAGGTATTATTATAGGACTTCAAGCTATCTATCGCATGAACCATACAAGGGGCTATCCTTGTGGCCAGAGAAGCGCTAGTACAAAGTGTATAGAACAGCCTTGAAGGGAATTATAGACATAAGATATGATATGACATCAAACTTGTAAAGCTCCAATGTATATGAAGGCAAGCATAAGTCTTTGAGAGACTTTTTGTAGGATATCAAAGACATTGACGTGATTTTCCACCAAGTGTCCAGCCCAATCATTCATTTTCGGTAAAGAAGTGTACAACTACAGAAAGCTCTTTAGAAGAAAAAGAATTAAAGAAATATAAAATAAATAAAACTGCTTAAACAATCTGATCAAGAGCAGACATATAGTAAGGATCAGTATATTGATTTGCTTTTTACTGGCTGATCTGAGAAAAGCTGATATAGCTATTCTTCATGAGAAAGTAACACTACGTATATATATATATATATTTTTCAAAGCATTAAATAACACAAGTATTTATACCTTTTGACTGGAGCAATATCGTCAAGTACAAAGGGACATCAAGTCAAAAAATAAAGGCATGAATACAAAACAGACAAATGTGGCTTGTATCCAAAATTAAGGGGGAAAACGCGTGTCTTTTGAAAAATAGATAAACGAATGTGTGTAGATACATAAAATGAAATAATTGTCTAATTATATGATTTATACACTTTTACAGGCAGATCTTGTACTTTTGCGCTTTCTTGTCACAAAGGTTTCTGTCAGTGTCAATTGAGAATGAGATCGCTTTGAGTTCTTTTGTGGTTGTGATGGTTTCTTGACTGTTTTTTTCTTGGTATTGCTCTTCTTTGGCGCTGACTCGTCCTGATTTGCAGCTGCTAAGGCGCGTCTGAGGCGTGTTTTTGCTGCTTTCATTGTGCTTTCATCCTCAAACTTGGTTTGTGTCATTCTTACCCAATCGTCTGTATCACCCAAGACTTCATAGTCGAATACACTATCCCATTCCTTGGTAGGTGCTGTACGGTTAACAAAGACAACTTTTCCTGATTTGTTAGTATGGATGAGACGAGCGGCCTGCTTGATGAATTTTTTCAAGGCTGGTATTTTCAGTGACGTGCCCATGACGATCAGCAGATCAGGCTTCCTTTTTAAGTCTGCAGTTTGAACCTTGCCGATCTCTTCACTTTCTGGATGATCTTCATTGTAAAGCACGATATTGGGTCGCAATGTGCCAAGCGCGAGCTGTCGTTTACCTAACCTGACACGTTCACTATCATTCATCTCGCATTGTGGGCATACGGGTGGATCGCCTCTTCGGAACTGATCTTCATAGTCTACAGTGAACTCATATGATGCAGGACAAAGCGTGCATTTTACTTTATCCATTGATCCATGTAATCGTACGACGGATAATTTTAAAGAGTCCTCTAGACAGTCAATATTTTGTGTATAGCATCGCATCAATTGACCAGATTCTTGTAGGCCGTGAATAAAGGAGTGTGTAGGGGTTGGCATGGCTGCATCAATTGTCTTTTTCAGTTCGGCCATAAAGGTGTAAAAGCACTGTGTCTGTTCTTTGCTCTTAAACAAGGTGGCATCAAACAGGTCTTTGCCTTTTAAAATAATATCTGGATGCTTCTTCTTTACAAGGCTGTAGAGACCATCAGAAGATCGAAAATCCTATAATAGAGATATTATGAATAAAAAATTTTTTTTCTTGATGTAGGCCATACGGGAATACCACCATTACAAGAGATGCCTGCACCTGTGATGACTAAAACTCTTTTGCTCATCTGTATACAAGCTGCAAGTTCTGTCACAAGGGGATCTATGACTTCTGACGGTTCTGAAATGACAATCTTCACTTTCATCGCGAGGGTTATAAGCTGTATCCAATATATGTAGAAATATGAAATACACAAAAGGGAAAAAAGTGAACTCTGTCTCCCTTGGTTACCGCCCGCGTTTCTTAAAAAAAAGTTTTGATCGGCCAATGAAATATCAAAACCCTAATGTGTACATTCTTTCTGTGCGTGTGATGTTCTTGCCAAACAGTGCTTGGTAAATGGTGCTACATGTCTTTGGGTACTTATTATCCTCTCTTTTTTCTCTTTTCTTCTCTTCTAATATCTCTTTTGAGCAAAGAAGACCCTGAAATCAACTAATTTTCAACTAAAACATCTGTTTGGAAAGCAGCCAGGTGGCGTTTGACTCAGTTTCTATGGCAACTAAGATTTTATTGCATGACCACGGCCTGTATCATTATGCCGAGTCAAGCGCATAAATTTGTGTTTCAGTGCTATGAAGAAGACGCGTATGAACACATAAACGCACGTGTCGTGATTCAGCAAAAAGAAAAGAACGCAATGGATCAGTGCGTTTAGTATTTAAATGAAATACTTAAAAGATAGAGTACCTGCTCTAAATGTATATTGCTGTCTTTATTAGCTTCAAGTTCTTCAAATAGCTCGTAATCTGATATTTATATATATCACCTACCTTGTTTGAATGAAGCAATCGCTGTATTAAACACATCGACTTTTTTTCTTTATTTCTTTTGGTACTTTTATTAGCAAGCTCCTATTACTGGATTTACTGCTCAACTGAAAAAGTTATTTAACAAGAGTGCTTACTCTCACACATATCCAATCTCATCTTTCTTAAATTATTCGTTCTCATGTTTACTTTGAAAAAATAAAAGAAATATAAGTTTATTTACAAGTAGTCATTTGACTTCCTGAATATGCAACTGTAATATTGTAATATAAAGGAGTATGCATTTTTATGCTCACATGCTTGCTAATATCAAAGATATGCTTATTCTCTACTTATTCTAGGCTTCACTTATGGAAATCTCCAGAATGACGTTAAAAGACCACCAACGGACGGTAGTCACACCGCTAACGAGTAAATGCCGTTTTAAAGAGAAAGTTAGTGTGACGAACGAGAACAAGACATCTCAGATCTGTGTCTTTTGCTTTAAGAAGTTAACTCATCCAAAGCGAAAAGAAATAAAAAAACCGAAAGACAACACTCAAGAGCACAAACGGGGGCATTCATGTGTACAAATCCCTCGTGTGTCTCAATAAAGAACAGGAAAGCAGTCAAATCAAGAGATGTGTTATCTGCTATGGAGATTGATCTTGTGAGTTATAGCACTGTTCTTTTTAGCTTTTAGTACAATCAGTTAAAATAATATTGAAGATTTTATCAATATCACATCCGCCTTCTTGAATCGAAGCGTAGATAGGCAACACTTGCCTCCGTAACGCCTGAAACCTTTTATTCCGAAACCAATTTCTATTCCTCTGTTCCCGACAAATATTAACAATTTTTTGCTTTTGTCATCATTTTCTAAAGACAATATACATCAATAGCGATACAAAAAGATTTAAAGAGGTATTACCTGCCGTATGCATGAGCTTTAATCGCTCTTTTCGGCATAGCTTATGACAATAGCTGGCATTTTGTAGTTCAATGTGCCGCCGCTGATTGATATTTTTTGCGCTATAGTAAAAGACTCGCATTTGGATGCCGTGATCAAAGTTTGATCGAAAGTTGGATGCTAATCCGTGCTTGCTTTGCTCATAGTATCTTTTAACATCTGTATCTTCTTTCCTTCTCCTGTTTCTTTCTTCTTCCTTTACAGTTTCTTTCTTTGGCGAAAATTGCCGCAACCTAGATCAGCATCACCAGCGGATATCCCATTTATTTTGGATAAGTTCAGAAAGGAGTTTTCTTCAGCATTCAAATCTTGTTGTGATGTTCCAGCTATTTCTGTGCTTTCCAAAGCTGTGTAGTTGTTATAGAGCTTCGATTGACAAGAGAGTACTCTTTAGCTTTAGTTCAATATGCAGCACCACGCTAACCATGACTTTATGAAGTTATCATCTTGAATTGTCTCTTTTCAAGAAGAAGAAGAAGGAGATAAAAAAGGAAACGCTGTTATTTCTTTGTTTATCTAGATTTGTGTTGTCAGTTTGATTAACAAAGGCCACTTAGTTCACGTGTAATTATGATAAATTCTTATTTTATATCAGAAAGAGTGAACTGGACAGCCTTAGGTTAGGCAAAGACTTTGGTAGAGTAAAGTTGTATAGTGATTCCACATGTAGCGCTCGTAGCATTAAACTATTTTCTGGTGCATTTTCTGGTGCATTTTCTGGTGTATGTAGTGTTGGCAATTAAGACGCATACTGAGGTTTCTTTTTTCTGTTGCATCACAAGTTTGCGCTGTAACATCCTTTTCCGAAATAACTTGGGATTGTGAAAAAACTAAATGCTTTGCTATTGACTTTAATTGTCCTATTCGTAGGCTTGAGCTTCTTCACCTAAAGTCTGTTTCCCTTTGTCTGGTAAAAATTCTGCTTCTCGCTCATGTTCTTCCTCGTCCGGCAAAAACTTCCGCCTCTTCCCAACTACCTTCGTTCGACTTGGTTACTTTCTTTAAAAATACAATAATTAATAAGAACAGGCAACTAAATTCTTATGAGTAGATGGGCTTGAGATAGTTGTTTGAAGATGAGCAATGTGGCAGCTGGTGATGATTAATCGATGGTCAAACTCTGTACCCTGGCTTGCACAACTGTTTGATCTTATTCAAATCAAAGATAGTAGCAAACAGGCTGTCCTTATTGTCTTTTGCCATTGTTTCATTTTTAATGTAGTTACCGTCCTGTGTC
Organism: Rhizopus sp. PT2906; assembly: GCA_025529335.1. Taxonomy (NCBI): domain Eukaryota; kingdom Fungi; phylum Mucoromycota; class Mucoromycetes; order Mucorales; family Rhizopodaceae; genus Rhizopus; species Rhizopus sp. PT2906. The sequence goes on from JAMYHX010000125.1 coordinate 74,429, forward strand.
TGTGCTCTGATTGACCCAAATTTTGAGAAAAAAAAGATAATACAAGCCATTGAGCAACTATTTTTTGCTATTTCCCTTTTCCTCCAAGTCGTTTAAAAGTACTTCTTCTATTGGACTTTCTTTTTTTGGGTATTTTTTGTATAAGTTTATCATTTTTCGCTTGTTCCGAGAGGGCAGTAATAGCGTCCCTTAGGAATACAGAAGATCAGTTATAAAAAAGAGAGGAAAAGGAAGATGGACAACAATGATCAAGTTTATTCAAAGCGGTTATAATTTATCAATTGTTTATTCTATTGGTAACATTTCAAAGCTGAAATGAGGCGTCAACAGTGACGCACTCTTTGATGGAGCTCCTTTTCTATAAAACGAATACTTAACCTCAGGCAACCTTTTTTCTGTTTTGACCTTTAGCTTGTTGAGCCTACAACGGCGAATTAAGATAAATAAAGCCTTACAACAATTGCTTCAGAAAAATAAGCAAGCATTCTTTTGTTCATAAATACTAAAAATAATAAAGATATTCGTTGTAAAAGAACCAGTTCAAATAAAGAACTTAAAGTATTTCTTACGTACTTCAACGGCTTGTGGCTTCCAAGAAAGGAATTGTGGTCCAACGCGTGGAAACAGGTAATCATTAATGCTTATTGTTCCAGTTTACTAAAATCTAACTTTTCTGTCTATTTATAGAATGCTTATTTCCACACTAAAAATCTGATGGAATTGTATCATAACCTACTGAAGACGTTCCATATGGATCATTCTCGTTCTGTTCGTGTTGATAGGTTGATTTACCTTTTGTCTCTGTTGATTGCTACCAAGAAGCCGTTAAATGTAGATTCGGATTTCAAGCTGTAAAATTGACTGTAGAAGAGTAAAAGCAAAAGAAGAATACTGTTAATGTCCCTGATTATGACAGTGCTTGTGGTATGGTGAAGAAAATTGAAGACAATCTGTTTCAGTGTAAATCCTTTACACATAATATATTATATTATGACATTGAAGTTCGGAACGGTTATCTTTATAGCTGTTCTTGCCCTGCCTATTCTAGGCTTTGCAAAAACGTTTTCCTTGTCAATCGTATATTTCAAGTACCTTTTACAGAACGTTCAACACTGCATGTAACTCCTGTTATAGATGAGAATGCCGCCTTGTCGAGTACTATTGAAGGAGTGCCAAACACTGCCTTTGGTAATACTCAAAGCACTAGTAACAAGGACGAGCGAAATCTGCGTTTTAACGAACTCATCAACAAAGGAAAAAGATTTGCTTTATTAGCCCAACAGGGGCAAGCTAAATGAAATGTTCTTTATTGATAAACACTTTGAAAAAAGCAGCTACTGCAATGTATGACGTTGGATAATCTTCTCACACACTTCCACCAAGATAACAATGATTTTTCTCTTTTTTTTTTACAATTAATATAATAAACACTTTGAAAAAGCCCATTGCACTTCATTCATTAGCCTTTAAGAGTATTAAGTACTTTTCAATATCCGATATGGCTGCTAAAATCTTTGCTACCCTTTTGTCATTCGAAGTTACAACCTTTTTTGTTTGCAGGGTAACAATCAAATTCAAGGAGGATATTGAACCTTAAAATGAAATGGCATTTCCTTTATAAGAAGTAAATCGATAGATCACAATAAAAGCGAACAAGGGAGGGATGAGGATGAGAAAAGGGGAACAAGAAAGTACAAGATGGCGTTTCTTTTGTCATACAGAATTTTAACCCAAAATGAGGACAATTCGGACCTAGAAAGCGAGGTGAAACTCATTATTTATTGGATAAACACATACATGAAAAAGGAGACATGACGTTTTTTGGAAATTCTGTGTGGGCTCTCTCTGATGTGTCCTCTTGACATGGACAACTCTATTTTTCAGCTTAAACGGAACTGTTGAATATAGAATACTCTAATAAGTTCTACGGAAAAAGTTGTGACAAGTAGAAAAATTAGCTGCCCTTAGCATTTTCAATGATTGGCAATTTCAAAAGATTATGACCCTATGCTCCTGTACTAATTTTGTCAGGTTGAAGAATGCTGAAACCGTAAATCCATAAAATACAGAACAGAAAAACTTATTTAAAACTTTGTTTTCGTTAGCAAGAATGTGGTGAGATATCTGCTAAGTATTCTAAGTAACATTTACAGTAAGTGCGCTATTGAACAGGTCATCAACACACTTCGCTCTGATGGTGCCTTCGCTCCAGCTAAAGATATAGACAATCTGAATCAAAGATGCTCTCTCCCACCACTAATATTCTCTTCGAATGTCGGTCAAGAGTCTCTCTTCTCAATAAATTACCTGTTTAACGATCGTGATCCGTTCAAGCAGTGACTTTCTGGTATACCTGATAGCCTACAGTTTGCCTACATTGTCATGAGCTTGATTAATCGCACCACGGAAAAGATTTTCCATTACCACCACTTCGTCCTGAACATAAACTCTCTCGATTGGTTACCCTGATGTATTCTACATTGATTCTCTAACTTCTTCCTAATCTTCGCCTTTTGTCATTACGTCTAGAGCATCTTTAGTCTCTCATTTCCCTCTATTGACCTTGTCTATGCCAAAAATTGATGTGATAAAAGACACCACATGTCCATAACGGTCTTTTAGATTGTTTATCAATGAAATAGAATTCTTTGTGTTTTTCTTTTTGACAGACGTAGTTTAGACGGAGACTAAATATTTCTCCCTTTCCATCTAGTTTTCCTCACTGTCTTTTACTGTAAAATTTTTTCTTTTTTCTTTTTCTTTCTCTGTTTTATTTTCATTTTGTATTATTCTTTGTGATAACTTATTCTTGGACTGAGCACGTATTTCTAACCTATAAAACACAAATAATCACTCAGAAAGCACCATTATTGACAATTTGATTATGAGTCTTATTACACACTTTGTCAATCACCGCGCGTTAGTTACAGGCTCTCTAATTTTGTTAGGGGGTTTGTCTATTTATTATCTTAGCTCAAAAGGTAAGTTATAAAACGTGCTAACAAGGGCAAGAACATGCGTTGAACCTTTACATAGGCAAGGAGTTCAATGATAGAGATGTCTCAAGTGCGGATGAAAACCAGTCACAGCAAGGTAGGTTTTTCTCTTAGGGGTCATGTCGTCTGTGATACAGTACCCAAAACTCACCTGTTTTTATGTATAGAAAAAACAGAAAAGTCAGAGGAAGCAAATGAAGAAAAACAAGAATCTGCTGTTGCCGATCGCTCTGTTGAACCAATTGAAGAAAAGACATCAAAGATCACCGCTGCCGATATCAAGAAAGAGTCCGTTACAATTGTTGAGAAAGGTACCGTCACCGAACCTGAGCAGGTGTCTGTTATTAGTACAGAAGAAGCTGTGATTATCAAAGATGAACCCACGACTACTACGACTATTGTTGAGACCACTGAAAAAACTCAAATGGATGATTCTATTGTGGCCCATGTTCAAGAGGAATTTGTTATTGTTGACAAGGAAACCATGACGACTGTTGAGGATGAACCTGTGAAATCAACTGATAAAGAATCAACCAAGGAAGAAGCAACTAGAATCAAAACTGAAGAAGAAGTGACATCCCTTTCAATTGCTGAAGTACCTACCGCTACCATTACTGAACCCGCCGCTGATACCCAATACGCCGCAAGCAGTGCTGATGAAAACGACATTGGTACACCTGAAAACGAACCTGTTGCCAGTATCCCTACCTTCCGTTCCTTCGACGATATTCCCGAATTTATCCCACAGCAAAAGCAACAGCCAACACGCAAACGCTCCAAGAAGAGCTTGACCCGTATCCAGTTAATTGAACAACAACGTCAAAATCATACGCCTACAGTGAACGCTCGATGCAACCACTGGCCCCGATGCACCAACAAACATTGCAAGTACTGGCACCCTTTCAAGATGTGTCGTGCTGGTGATTCATGCTATTATGGCAAAAAATGTATGTTTGTTCATCCCTCTGATTATCTGGAACAGCCAGAAAGAAAGAACTCCTATCCTGCGCAACAACAACAACAACAGCGAGATCAACAAGAACAACAACAACAACCACATCAGCAACAGCAGCAGTTTTTTTAGGTAGTTAAATGCGACTACTTCTTTACCCTTTTCTCCCCTTTCATTTTCATTGTATATGAGTGCTTTGTGTTTTTTTTGTGTGTATCTCCTTTGCCCTTCTTTTTTACTTAGAGAAAACGAAAAAGACGGGCTATATATATAATACTATATTTATAAATAAATTCCTTTTTTTTATACAAAGTATACGGCTTGGATTTACTATCAATTGTACCTTGTTCATTAGATGATATCCTGTCAGTATTACTTTGTCTTTCTTTATTGATTATTGTCTTGAATAGGCAATGGCTGCTCAATAGCAAATAAAATTTCATTGTCAAAAGAACAGGTTAGGATAGAGTGTAATGTAAGTGACAATGAATCTTTCCGTTACATAAGAAAAATGAAAATTTATTCAACTTATCCTGGCTAATTCTCATGGCTCCGCTAATACTGGAGAGAAATATTGGTGATTGGGTCTTCGGGAAGTTTGCTCGTTTGATAAAACCAAAGTGCGATTGTGTTTGTCACTTTTGCTATTCTCTTGATGTATTTTTAATCCTTTGATCTGGGTTAAAGGTTATTTGATTACTGTTTCTCTCTGTTCTCTTTTAATAAACATGTATATTGAATGCCTGGCAATTGTAACTTTGTTATATCTACATAATATGGACAATTTATCGAACAACAGCGTTATATTTTTTTAATAGCTGCTGAACCAAGCTTCAAAAACGTATAAATTCATAGTAATCTACTATCAATAGAAGCAGTAATATATACTGTGGACTCTCGATTATGAGTACAGCAATACGGAATATTCGCGATTTTGGATTACCATCTTCGAAGGGCTTCACAGCCATCGCTTTAAATTTCCTTCGAGGTTCACCTGGATTGTCAAAGTGTAAGTGTTATTATGGGATATTCTTGATTATGGAATGTTATTTGTGCTCTCGATAGGTATTCCGTAATCGAGAGTCTATTATACAAGATGTAACGCACGACCAATTTCTATTGAATTGTTCTACAACAATGGTCATTACTGTGGTGCATTGCACATCAGTATAACATAAAAAATTATTTGATCGCCATCGTTCATTCTACATGTGCTTATTACGTATGACATTAATATGTGAATATATGAAAAGGATCCTTAGATTCATTATGATGAAGCTAATACAAAAAACGATTCTTTTGCAACATTTATATCCTTTTAATACCAAAAAAAAAGCTGCTATGTTTAATGACCTGTCATTTTTACTTTGATCAAATATCAGAGCTAGTAGCATGTCTTTAGGGATATGCGTAGTTGAAGCTATATGGAATCTTGAAATAACTCTAAATTCTTTTATTTTAAGCCTAAAAAAGATTCACCAGCCCTCTGTTCATAGATGCATAAAGAGGTTGTGTTGATTACATCAGTCTTGGTTATTCACAACGGAAAAGTAGAGCACATTCTAGCATATTTTATCTTTCTTTATTTTTCTAAGCTATCATTAAGCTACCCATCAATTATTAAATAGCAAAGTTGACTTTAATCAGAATCGCTTCATGGTTACATTTGTCACAGACCTGATGAGGGGAGAGGAACACAAAAAAAAGTTTTTTTTTTTTTTTTTTTTTTTTTTTCATTGTTCATTTAGTATGTATCAAACAATCAATTATACCCCATCTTGCTAGGCTCTTTTTTATATGAAACCCCTAAAGGGCTTACTTGGTGATACCAATTTTAGATATAATCCCCTTGCACAGATATGCCATACTTCTCGGCAATAATTATTTTATCTAAAAGTGATGTATCAAAAAGAGAGAAGAGAGTGGTACTAAATGGGGCTATAGTTTAACTTTTTCCGAGAGCAGGAAAGCGCCGGTTGCCCTATACATAAAAATGCATACATGTATACGGCAATAAAAGTAAATTCTCAAAAGCGATTTCTTTCAGAACTAGACTTACATTTTTTCTTCTTTTTATTTATTTATGGATCCCATAAAGTATCCTGTATTTTATTCTATCAAGTCAGATAAAACCTATTTTGTAACGCAATATAAATTGTATACAATAAACCGGTATCTAAGGAAATATTAGGTCATAGGGTGCATTTTAGGTGTTACTACCTTTATCTTTTTATTCATTGGTGTCATGCTGACAATAAAACTATTCATGTTGCGTAACCAGGCAACGAGTGCTCCAAGTCCAAGGTGGTTACAATTGATCACAGAGACTTGTTCACGTGGAGATCTGGTTGACATGTGAAATCGCTTCCCCGCATTTTTTTATTATTTAAATGACCCTTTTCCCTCTCTCTTTCTCTCTCTCTCTTCTTTATTTCTTTGTCTTATTTACTTTATTGAATGTCAATGCTTGTGAATAGAAGAGTCTATAAAAAATGGTTGCTAGCTAAATTCATGGGTTACTCTTCTATAGCCGCGTTACTTTTAAGCCTATTTATTTATATGTATTATAAAAAGCATCAAAAGAAGTCTGTATTATTAAAAAGATCAACGTTGAGCTTAAATGATCTGCGTTATACCTATAAGCAACAAGAATCAGTAAGTCATTCATTGATTGATGATATCAAGTTACTGATTTTTATATTTTTAGCTTCTGACACCACCGCCTTCTCCAACGGGTAGATTATCCCCCCGAAGCTGGAGTGCGAGATTGATCGATAATGTGATGTCTGCTACAGGCATGAAAAAGAAACTGACAATATCCATTAAAAATGTAAATCCTCCCTTCTTTTTAATGACGATCGGCAAACTCATTTTTTTTAGACCATTTTATGGAATCCATCTAGAGATGTCAATATACCCAACCATGCGTTTCACGAAAATACCATATCACTTCTCACCAAGTTATCACAAAACTATGACATCTACGTCATTATTCACATGAATACAAAACAAGAACAAGATCAAATAGACAATCTACTTTATAATTCTAATCTATTTAAATGCGTTGATTCAAGAAAAGTTCTTTACTGCTCAACCGAGCAAGGTAAAATACATGTAATTCGGCATATTGAACCTAGCATCCATATCGAAGGTGGATGGGAGTTAGAAGATGGCAATGACATCGTTAAACAACTAAGAAATGATACCCAGGTCATATGGATCCTACCAAACCAAAAGAGACAGTCGCTCTACTCTGATCAGTACAATGATATCGAAATAAGTGATCATGTTTTGAATACATCTGTTGCTAAATCAGTAGGCTTTTAATAAAGTAATCGAGTGTCATTCGAAGCTTAACATAATCCTATTTTAACATCCAATTCGGCCAATCTTGAAAGTGCCAAAATAGAAAAAAGTTGAATTGGGGATAACGAAAACTCAAAATTATGGGGATAAGTGAGATTTTCTATCCTCCCATTTGATGCATTTGTGTTCAAATTAACAGTGCGCAACGGGAGTGATATTCATCTCTATTTTTCCTTGGGGCATTCATGAGAGCTTAATTTACAAGGACTTAAGCCTAGAGCTTTGAATATCCCTATTTCAGCATTTTTATGCTGTGGCTAAAACCTGGCGTCATCCACGGCAATACACAATTTGCTATAACCTATTTTACAAATTTATTTAAGGAGGATGCTGAGCCATACTTGGGCAAAGTTTTGGGTCATCATAGTCATTCCTTTCAGCAACTCATGGGGTAATTGGGATGTCTCCACTTTCGTCAGGATATGTATGCATCTTCTCCAATTTTATTTTTCTATGCACCATGCAACCCTTGAAACTACTTTTGTTTAAAAAAGGTGTTGACTATTGAAACAGATAATATATTCAAGAAAAAAATGAAGGGTTTATCAGTATGTTTCACTGTTTGTATTATCGCCAAAGGTAGAGATTCTCTTCAAGGTAAAGCATAGCACCAAGAAAGTATTATTATTTATTCTAAAAGATTACCTGAAAGCTGCCCTTTGTATATATTCAGAAGGTTTGTCCCATTCTTAAAGTCTGTATTAAGCAATATTCTCTCCATCTGATTGTATACTTTTATCGATTCTGTACGTCAGCAGGTCATAGACATTTTCATGTGAAGTTAATCATTAACTGTGACAAGTAAAAGCGAGCCTTCGAAACAGTATACACAAAATACCGTCTTCAAAGCTTCCTTTGATCTCTTGGCAATAACTATTAATATTACAAATTAGAAAGCTTTATATAATGTTCTCTCTTCCAACGCCACCTACACAATCATCTAATGTAAAGCATTAAATAGAAAAGTAGGGATAAAGGAGCATATTTCCTTTTAAGTATTGATATTCATAGACTATGTTAAAAAAGGAGGAGAATTCCTGCTTGTCGAGACAATAATAAGCAGAGATACAAGGCATGACTTGGTAAAGTACATAATGAGGCGCAAGTTGTGCAAAGTATCTCTTACCGCGGGATCACCAATAGCTCTAAGGTTTTATGATGTGTGTAGAAAAAGAAAAAGAAATACTAAACATTCGTGAACGATTAAGTTTCATATGAAATGAGACGTAACTCGAAGGATTACTTCTCCACAATTTTGTACAAATCTTTTCTTCAGCCAAACAAAGTCTAAAGTAAACAGTTGACTATAGTACGACAAAAATAATGACATACCAAAGCGTAGGTAGTATTCAGGCAGCCACGCTTAATATTTATACAATTTACAGCAAGACTCATCGAAGGAATTATGATTATTAAAAGGTTTTTATTTTGTTTACATTTTAATACAAATATGAACGATCTAAAAGCTGTACACATATATTCTCTTTTTTACAAGTTAAACGAATGGTTTTTTAATAGAATATCGGCAATTTGAAGGGATATGGTCTGGATCGATAACAGCTTGAGATGTATTGTCACTGCTATTTCATTGCTCAAAGATGTGTCAGCCTCTTCTATCACTGTCTTCCCGTCTGTCCTGAAGATTACATAATGCCGCAGCCCAGATTCTTCTGTTTCGACTTTTAGAAGGATATATGGTGCTGGAGTACTGAGTCGACCTAAATCAAGGACAACCATCCTATCACTGTCTTCTCGGTGCTTTAATCGGAGGGTAGCAAAGAAAACGAGTGAATTCAATGCTGTCTTGGGCATCTTTAGGTCAAAGTTAACCTTTGAGTCACCTTCGAATACTGTTCGTATAGTGAGATCCTTAAGTGCGGGCATGCATCGTGAATAAATAGGAAAGACTTCCTTATTGATCTGTCGTACATGAAGTTCAAGCGTTTCGAGCATCGGCTGCTGCAAGTTTCTCGTTTTTTGTACTGGTGGGCGAAGGAAATTGGCATTGTACTGGAATGATCGTAGCTTCTTGCAGTGTAGCAAGATATTCTCAAGGTTTCGATCTTGGATCTCAGCCTGATCATAGTCGGTTGGTGAATGGAACGTCATTTCGGTCACAATGTCCATACAGAGCTGCCATAGTCGCATGAGCTCACGTGGCTGAACTTCGTCTTCAAAACTGATGCATGCACTGTCGTTGGTGAATTCCAATGAAGGATGTAGCGTCACATCGTCGTCTCTAAATCCATGGCGGTCCCAATCATTCTCCGAAAAGTAAATTTCAAGTGCCTTTGAGTGCTTCAAAAAAGGAGGTACGAGGTCAATGGGGCCATAAAAGCTGATATTAAATTTGGGTATCTGTATCGCATAATTCACAAGTACTTCAATGTTTTTAGAAAGATACGTGTCGTGCTTTGTCTGTATTGAGCCTGTCAGTGGAAGATGCACGGCTAAGTCGAGACGTTTCAAACGTGGAAATTTAAGCATAATATAATCGATTGAGTATTTGTCATAGTTGAAGATAAAGCAGAGATCCTTCATTGTTTCGCAGGGTTTCAAAGTAGCCAAGTCATACTGTGGCATCCACTCATAGTCTTCTTCGTCCACTTCTTCCATTTCATCAATCATCACCAACAAGTGAGTCAGTCTAGGACAGTTGTCGATCAGCTCATCATAGTCTACTGGCCGTGCAGTATAGATTGCCGATTCAATTTGGACGTCTTGCATGTTGGGAAAGTACTTGAGCTGTCTGATAATGTTTCGTCCACGGTCATTTTTGGGATCATCATCTGGTAAGAATATCTCTTTGAGTGTCTGTTGGTGCTGTAAAGCGCATATGTTGTATTCTACAAAGTCATCCATTGAAGGGTATGGGATCTTTTCCAGGTTCTTCCAGTACCGTGCACATACTTGTGCAAAATCTAGCCAAAACCACCGTGGAGGCTTGTTTGTGTTGAAACGCTTCACATTAGGCGTCACCTTGGCAAGTTCAGGTAGAAATTCGATCGCTTCATCGTCTCCAAGAAGACGAAAGAATGAAAGATCATAACATAAATGACCCAGTTTGCTGATCTTGGTGCATTCAATAAATTTTTGTGCTCGTTCAAGATCGGTCAAGTAAACAGTACGGTACAGGTGATCGATAGAAAGTGATTTCCACTTTTTACATACAAGTAAGCACTGAAATAAGTCGCTGTGGTACCGGTCCTCAAGTATGTCATAATTGTCGTGAAGATATTTGAAAATATGGTGAAGAATCTCGGTAGGTAACCGACTGTAATCGTGCATAGACATTACGAAATATTTAGCTAAAGAAAAGAAAAAAGAAAAAAAAAAGATACTCTTGTGAAGGGTTATTTCCTTTTTTTTTGTCTTGGTTAAAATTAAGTTTCCATGACACCTGCCATAGTTACATAGCACCTGAGTTATTAGTTTCTTTATATAGAGTACTTAAACCAAAATTAAGCGTATGGTTACGCGTCCTGCATATTTTTGGATTTATTTGATATCCTTTTTTAATAATAAAGCAAGGGAATAATGTATAAACTAGATAGTAACTCAATCGCTATCCTCTCTTTTATGTTTCTAAAACCCTGCCCATGACAGTGAGAACACAGCTACTTCATCCTCTGTTTCATTTTTGGAACCAGCCAAAACGAATTTCTTTTTCACATTGGTTGCCAGCCTTCCCATCTGTACAACATCTTTTGTCGTCATATTCTGATCAAAGTGCATGACAGAGACAATGAATTGGCTATGACAACACGTTGGATCTTGTGGATACAACAGATAATCACCACCAAACTTATAGCCGCTTGTCACATAGTAACCCAAAGACCAAAAATAGCGAAATAGACTGTTATTGATGCTAGGGAGTGGGGATAAAGTATTTGTCACTTTTGCTACTTCTATTTTAAAATGTAAGCTCTTTTGATGCATAAGCAAGGTGGCTTTGGTTTTACTTAGATCTATCACCATTTTGACTTCTTCTGGAGACAAAGATAGCGGAAGACCATAAAAGGTGTTTTGTTGAGGGAATCCTGGTAATGTACCGCATAGAGCACCGACAATTCTAAACTCTTTTCTTAATCTTTCGACATCTACAGAAACTGTATTCAATATTCAAGAAGCACTAAGAACAGTATAAATTTACCTTTTACATTAAATACTAAATATCTGTTTCCGTATTGCTTAATTTCAATAAGGCTCATAAATCAATCGATCCCACCCTTTCAAGCAAAGAGTGGAAGAAAGGTAGCCTTGGCTGAGCTTAAAAAGACAGCGGCGCTTTTCACTGGCCCCCTTCCCTTTTCTCATCTTACCCTCCCGGGACTTTCTTTTCTTTTTTTTTTTTTGCAAATTGACAACCATGCTCAGACACTTTGTAAAGTCCAACGCTCGTTCCTTTTCAACAGCACCCGCTGCCTTTGCAGGTCGTCAAGGAGTGCGTAGAAGACCAGCCAAAAAGTTCGATGTTGAAGAAATGCCAAAGTTTGAATTTGATGATCAAACCACCATTGGACACAATCTCTTTGACAATATTAGAGAAGTTCGTCAATACTTGAGAAAGACAGAATTTGAATTACCAAAATTGAGTGGTATTGTATAATATATAAACACTATAACAGCCAGTTAACCTTTTTTATAAAGTGTTTGCAAAACCTTTTGAACCACCTACTTCTGATCAAATCTTGAAATTTAAGACGCACACTTATCTCGGAGAAGGACACCCTGTTGAACGTAAAGTAGTATTGAGTGTGAAAGTAGCTGATTTAAAATTAAATGATACGGAAAGACACAAATTTTTATTATTGAGTGGACCAAGATATCATGTTGATACAGACGAATTAATCATGTCAAGTGAGAGATTCCCAAAGCGTCAACAAAACAAAAAGTTCTTGCTTGATACTTTGCATAAATTAATCAATGAAGCAAAGGTAAAGAAAAAAGAAAGAAAGAGGAGTGTAAGATGTTAATATCTCTTTCTAAAATAGGATACGAAGGATACATTTGCCGATGTGCCTCTCAATTTACCAAAGCCCAAGACAAGATTAGAATTCCCTAAAGAGTGGCTTAAGCCTAAGAAAGAAGAAAGCAGCTCAATTGAATGATTTGTTAATAAATACAACTGTAGACATACGTTTTAATTATTTTAATGATCGTCTTCGTTTGGACCAGGGCAATTTTCATCAAGGTCCTCTTTATCCGCATATTTTGCTTTACACCAAAAGCAATAAAAATACTTTTCTCTTAAATAATTTGTAAGTCGTTCAATCTTTTCCTCCAGCTATAGAATATTGTATCAGTATCTATTACATACTAGTATTGTCTACATCGTACCGGAAGTGACTTTAGCTCTTCAACCTGTTCTGGTGGATATTCTAGTTTGTCTTCTTTCTGCTCTTCCCCGTCTTCTTTTTCTTCTTCTTTTCCTTCATTATTATCATCTTCCGTGTCCTCTTTTTCAGGTTTAAGCACCCATAAAATGTTGGACTAGAGGAAAGACTAAGTAGACTATACGCATAATAAGGGCCATTTTTCATTTACCTCAACACCTGCTTCTTCGTCAAAATTTTGGCAAATAGACACAGCGGCCACAACATATCTCTGATACTGATTTTCCTTTGCTCTCTGGGCCATTGCTGTTCTAAATTCATCAGGATCCATGTGCAATTTTTTCTTTTCAAACTCTTCTTCTTCTTCTCTCTCTCGCTTTTTGCTCATGCCGAGCCCTTCTCGACTATTTCTCATATCGACCTTAATAGGTTCAACAATACCCTCGGTTCCCTTTTTGCCTAAAGCTGTTCCCTGTCTATATTTTAATAAGTATACACACACGGATTATTGCTTTATTACTTGAATCCCATCTTCATGAGCATCTGCATGCCTTTATTACTTGTGTCGACTGCTGTTTTTAATCCTTTTTCTCGCTCTTCCTTTTCAAGAACATGACGAGGTTTGATCAAGCCTTTTTCGCGTTGCTCACGAAGTTGCCTTTTCCTTCTTTCTGAATAAGTCTCTTGCTTAGTTTGGTTTTCAAAACTAGCAGCTTCTTCCAAAAATTTGGACGACATATAATCTTCTTCGTCGCTCATTTTGACAAGTGATGTTGAAAAAGAAAATAAATAAAATAAAATGGACTTGTATTTTACACTCAATGCATAACTCCTAGCTTTTTTTTTTTTTTTTTTTTTTAAAAAAAAAAATTCAAGTTGTATAGTCTTTTTGGTTAGACAATCGCTTGAAAAGTCATTTATCAGCTATAGACGACCTCGACCACGTCGTGTGTCTTATCATCAATAAAGAGAGAAAATAAAGGTAGTTTGTATTACACTTTTGTTACTTTATTGTGTGTTCTTGTCATAAGAGCATCTGTATGGATTGATGCCATGACAACAAAAAGATAAAAAGAATGAGAGAAAGAGAGAGATAAAAGGGAAAGAAAAAGAATGAGAGACAAAAGGGAGGACGATTAGCAACCAAGGCTAGTGATGGGTGAAAGTGTCGACTTGAGGCTTCCGTCCGAATTCATGATACCCCAGTGTTGCTCAACACCTGCCTTGTAAGGCTCATCGAGTGCAGAGAACCAGATCATGTCAATGTTCTTTTGGCGTGTCTGGCAGAGCACATTGGAGAGATACAGTCTCTGATTCTCGGCAGAGGGGACTGAGGCACCAAAGTTGTCACCAGCGGTTGGCCAGCCTGTTTCCGAGATACGCACAGGCTTGCCTTGAGCTATGCTGACTACAGACTGATAATGTTGCATCAGAGTGTTTGCTCCCTGGTCAGCCGTGACACCCTCCCAGTAAGGGAATGCGTTCATCATCAAAAAGTCCAGCTGTTCAACAACGACAGGAGGGAACTTGTAATAGACATCTGCGTTTGTCACATTGACTCCCTTAGGCTTGACCAGGGCCTTGACCTTTTGTATGTATTGAGCCAGTGTGTTGGCGTCGGTGTCGTTGCGATAGAGCACCTCGGAGCCAACAATGACGGCATCCACACGGCTGAGGCTTTCACCAGAGTTGATGATGTTTGTCAAGGCTTGCATCTCGCTTGCAAATGTATCAGGACGATCGATCCACATACCGAGATAGATGTTCATGCCCAAGGCATTAGCCGCTTGCAGAGCCAATTGTCCTTGATTACAGGGAGACAACGAAAACACACGCACTCGGTTTGTGTATTGCTTGATCTTGGTAAAGTCAGCCTTGAACTGGTCTAAGCTAGGACAAGCGTTGGTATTGATACCATAGTTGAGACCATAGAAGACGTCAGTGGCAGAGACGGCCAAAGAAAAAAGACCGAGTAAGGCGGCTGTAGAGAACAATTTCATCCTTGTGTGAGAGTGTGTATGTGTGTGTGGAAATAGGTTCTAATGAAGAAAAGAAAGAAGAACGATCCAAGAGAGAAAAATAGAATATAAAAATAGAGAAGGGAGACAATTAAAGCGACGCTGATGGGTTAGCGCGGAAGCGGGGGGAAAGGCAGGGAACAAGCCAGTAAGAAAAAGATGGGGAGAAGGGAAAAGAGCGCAGACATCTGAAACCTACACCGCTGAAGAAAAGCAATCGATAAACCATAATTAATTTTGGGCGATCACTATTACTCAGGTTTCGAATAACAGAAAAGAAAAAAAATTCTCGACCTGATTCGTTTAGCCACTGCCTCTGCCACTGCCACTGCCTCTGCCACTGCCTCTGCCTCTGCCTCTGCCTCTGCCTCTCTCTGCCTCTTTGCTCTTGCCCTGCATTACGTCAGACTATAGAAGAACATCATCTATTTTGTTACCTTTTTTGTGTTAAATTTTGTTGATTTATAAACCACACAATCAAGCAACTGATACAAAGAATTAGTTTATACGCTTAATTCATAGAATATTATTGATATATTAACAGTCTTCTGCTAATTGTTTCGTTATCTACTTCACTGTTTGATGAAACTATACTTAAGCTTCAAATTATTATCTACTATGATCAAAGTACTTTCAAGATAGGTCGGTCTCTTTCACAACATAAAGAGGAACTTGGAACAATCATTGCATTTTTATTTTTTAAAACCCTCAAATTGGCTGTGGAACCGCTGTACATGAGTGGCCTCACTCTTTTTTCTTTTCTTGCGAGCAAAACGCAGCTTAAGAGCACTTGATTACGCTGTTTATTACATTGATAAAGTAAGCATATTAAAGTTCAAGCCAAATGTTTATGCTGTAGACTCTCGACTACTGGATGCCCGCCGGGAGCATGAATGACATTTTGGAATCGAAAAATATTACGTAATAGAGTTTATACATCAACAATCCAGGTGAATATCGCAGGAAGTTTAAAGCGGCGGCTGCGAATCCTTTCGAAAAATGATATTCCAATATCGCAAATGCTTAGTATCTTTGTATTCCGTAATCGAGCATTCATTGTAATTCATCTTTTGAACATTACAGCTGTTACACCTTTTAATAAGTGGAAGAGTGAAAAAGTACCGTCTGCAAATAAGCGTAAAACATTAGTGGATGTCATTTACTTATGCTTCATCCCAAGAGTAAAAACAAGGAGAGCATCACACATACCAAAGGGCAAACCCCTAGTTCATTTTTCCTACAAACATATGATGGCTGGGCATAGACCCTATCATGACCATATTAATCCTCAAGCAGAAAATATCAATAATAAAAGTTGGCAGACGCTGGACTATTGTATGTAGTACTACGATGACGGTAAATTCTTTATTGTGGCAGTAGGAATGCCAAACATGATTTATATCTCATATCTTACGAAATACATATCGTCATAACCAAACAGGGAGCCAATGTCAGATGAAACATATGCTTGCACGGTACATCAACATAAACTTCCCGCCCACTGCCAAGAATTACTAAATAAAAAAGCAATAAAACAATAAAAAACTCCTGATCCTGGGCAAGCAGAGACGAAATGAAAGCCACATGTCCCTAAAATGAACCCTCCCTCTCCCTTAAAGAAGAAGAATATCTTTTTAGATGGTTTACTTTTCATTTTTTCTTCTTCTATAGTCTGACGTAATGCAGGGCAAGAGCAAAGAGGCAGAGAGAGGCAGAGGCAGAGGCAGAGGCAGAGGC
>JAMYHX010000126.1:0-90735 GCA_025529335.1 Rhizopus sp. PT2906
ATGAATTTTGTTCTCATCATGGGTGTATTTATTTTCGATCACAGGCGAATTTACTTTCCGGAAAGAGTGTATAACCAAGGGAGCCATTTATTTTAGAAAAACAGCAGAGTCATAAAGAAAGTACCTGCTGTTTTCAATTTGCTTATTTAAGAATACGAATCATACTAAAAATTCCCATAGCGAAATGAACACACAGCTTATCCAGCTTTCAACCTGTTAGTTTCTAACATAACTATATTTTTGTAATGGGTAGAAACAAACTCAACAAGTACATGCTAATGTAAGTTGCCAGACAAACTGTAAAACCCGCACGCCGCTTGATGTTTAACTTACGCCACTGTTTCACAAAAAACTTGACACTGCAAAAATTCCCAAAATAATTACAAATAAGGCTTATGGCTACACAGAAATGTATACGAAAGACAGAAACAGTAAGATCAATCGTGTTTGACACATTCAAAGTAGAAAATGGTAATGCTCCCTTCAGAAAATGGTACGACAGCGTTCCAAACTTTACGTTAAAAAATCCTTTTGGCATTCCATTGAAACAAAACAGGTATCAGTAAAGTGTACGCAACCTTTGTTATATTATTTTTGTGCCCTATAGAAACATAAAGAGTTCTTTAGACCTTGCAACTATCTTTTTATGCCGTTGGTCGGTTCAAAATAATGACCCGCTGTAAGTTTTGGTGTAACTAAGCAGTGAGTATATTAATACCTTAACCACTGAGCAATTGCAGCTTACTTTTTATTCACTTTACCCTCACTTTCCCTCCATTTCATGTATATTAGCAATTCATTACTCCTGCTTGCTGCAGGTGCCGCCCAGGTGTATGCTGCTACATCTACAAAGAATAGCTATCTTCCCCAAGTCTCTCCTTCATTTCCTAATGTGAAGCTTCCTACTGGCGCTGTAACTTCCTACAACCCTGGGCCTTACGACACAAGTTCTTCTTTATCCACTGAAACATTGAAGGGTTATCCAGAGCCTTGGTCTTCTCCCGATACCAATCATCCAGAAGTACAAGCTGCTTACAAAAAGATTGATTGGTCCAAGGTTCCTAAAGCTCCTGTTAGAAAGCAGAATTCAAATGGTGAATGGGTCTCAGACAGCGACGGCCCTAATGACCCATACTGTTGGTGGTCTTCCACTAATTGTGTTAGCCCAAAGGTGTCTTATTTGCCTCCTGATGTCTACGAATGCCCTAATAAAGGTGATTGGGGCCTTAATTATGACGATGGACCATTTAATAAGGTTGATGCTGACGACGAAAACGCGTCCAGAGAGAATCCTTATGCTGAGCCTGCCCTTTACAATTTCTTGGCCAAGAACGACCTCCATGCCTCACTCTTTGTAAGTAAATAATTATGTATACCTTGATCACACTATCTAATTCTTTTCTTTTAGTACATCGGCTCTAATGTTGTCACTTATCCTGCCGCAGCTAAGCGTGCTTTGAACAATGGCCATCAACTCTGTGTCCACACTTGGTCCCATCCTGTGATGACTACTCAAAGTAACATCAAGATTGTTGCTGAACTCTATTGGACTTTGAAAGCCATCAAGGAAGCAACTGGTGTAACTCCCAAATGCTGGCGCCCTCCTCAAGGCGATGTCGATGATCGTGTTCGTTCTATTGCCTGGCAAATGGGTATGCGTACCATCCTTTGGAATGAAGATACTAATGACTGGGATATGGTTGAGCCTATGAATGGTGGTAACCTTTCCCCCAAGAAAGTTGACGGATACTTCCAAGGTTGGATCAATGCTCAAAAGGCAGGAAAGCTCAAGACTGGTATTCTCGTCCTCGAGCACGAACTTAACCGTGCTACCGTAAACATGACCATGCACTGGTTGCCCACTCTCCAAAAGACATTCAATGTTGTCCCTGCATTGACCTGCGCTGGCATTACTGAGCCTTATTGGGAATCCGGTTTTGTTTATCCTTCAGATAACACACCTACCAAGACTTCAACCGCTACTTCTGGTGCTACCCCCACTTCAGGATCTCAATGCACCTCTGGATCCTTTGGCTTAGAAAATGGCGACGGCTACAATGGTTATTGCTGCAAGACTCAAGCTGATTGTATTGATGACTGTATCAGCGGAAAATGTAACGGTCCAGCCAACCCTAACCAATCCACCACCACTACTACTACCAAGTCTGCTACCCCTACCCCTAACCCTGCCTGTACCTCTGGATCCTTTGGCTTAGAAAATGGTGATGGATACAATGGTTATTGCTGCAAGACTCAAGCTGATTGTATTGATGACTGTATCAGCGGAAAGTGTAATGGCCCATCTAATCCTAACAAGTCCACCACTACCAAGACCAAGACTTCTACCAAGAAGACCACAACCAAGAGTACTCCTACAAGTACTGCTTCCTGTATTCCTGGTTCTAGAGGAAAGAAGAGAGGCGATGGAAAGGACGGGTACTGTTGCTCCACTAGCGATGACTGTCTTGAAACTTGCAGAAAGGGTCGCTGCGGTCTTTAAGCGCATTTAATACTAATATATAGTCATTAGCACATTTAGTAAAGTAATAATGTTATTTAATAAATTTTATTAATCGAGTTTATGTCATAAAGTGAGAGATAAATCCATGCGATGATATACCTTTGATTATTCCAAGAAAATACAATGTATTATCTCCGTGAGTCAACATTACACACATAAAAATACAAAAGCCAACGTGATAAAAGTTAAAAGAGTCTTTATTAAAAAAAAAGGAAATGCAAATGAGATATGAATGCAAAGCAGGTATTTAAGATGCGAAGCTGTTTAGTTGATGTCAATACGCTTTCTTCCTTCATTAGGAACCTTTGGTACGTGAATCTTCAAGACACCGTTTTCATATGAAGCTTTAATGTCTGAAGCATTAATAGGAGCAGGGAATTTGAAAGATCTCTGGAAACTTCCAGAGGCTCTTTCATTGACCCACCATTTAGGAGACTTGGTATCTTTTGAGACTTCGGTAGACTTTTCGTCTTGCTTTTGTCCTTCAGAAGATGCTTCATGGTAATGCTGAACGGAGCCGCTCAAGTGCAAGGTACGGTCGTCAGCAACATCAATGTGAATGTTTTTCTTGTCATAGCCAGGTAATTCAACATGCATTTCATAAGCGTCAGCAGTTTCGCTTATATCAGTCGCAGGGTGTCGTGTCAAGGAACCCAAGGTATTATTAACGTGTCCAAGCGAACGTCGGGCGTCGTTAAAGAAACTTGGATCATCCAAAAGGGAAAAAGCGCGATGCATATCCTTGAAAGCGTCAGCGAAGAATCTGTTTGTAAGTGCCATTTGATATTATTGATTACTACAATAGACTTGAGATACTTTGAACAGAAGGTGTTGCTCTTTTATATGTTTTTTGATAGAAACATCGAGAAAGGAGGTTTGCTGAGTTTCCTTTTTGACTGGAATATTTATGCAGCACTCAACAAGCTTAATAACCCTCTTGAATGGTCCTTCCCTGTTTAAGCTGTTTTTCTAGCAAAATCTAGTGTATTTGACAAGAATCATTGATGGGAGTATGACAAGCCTAACGCAACTTATAGACATGTGATACCCATTGATAAATCATATTTCAAGTTTAAGCATAAAGCAATACTCTAAAAATCACACCTTATTTATCACAATAAGATACTCTTGGACTTCTTTTATAAAAAGAAGCAATTCTAGACATTAATATTCCCTTGACCATTGTTAATAATAGCTTAAGCAAATGATAAGCGTACTCTGATAGGAATGAATGGAGTATTTTCTCTTGCCGATGTATTATCTCCTTTTTAAGCTCGACAATACAGAAATTTCACTTAAACGCTCATCTTCTATGATATATCCTTTTAAAGATAAAATAGATTTCTTTATGATAAAAGAATAAGCATTACATGTACAAGACTGACGCTTTACTGTCGTCAGCTTAACTTTTCCTTTCTTTGATCTACGCCCATAAATAGACAACTGAAAAGTTTAAGGTTTCGAAGCCAGAACCCTGTCAGAGTTGCTCTTCTTACATTAACAAATGATTCTACACCAAGCAAGATCTGCAACAAATGCTCGATTGATACATAAGCTAAAATACTCTACAGCTCCAGATTCTTTTCGCATAGAGCCTGCTTTAAAATACTGCAAAGATCTAACCAGGTAGCAAGAAAAGCGTAGATTTGACATTTACACTTTATTAATTAAGACCAATGTTTACAGACAGAGAGATTACGATGCTTACCTATGTGTACCATTCTTCCCTGCTCACCAAAGAAACACCCAGTACGCACTTCGTGCGTTTAATGTTGAGCTGGCTTCGATTCGTGAAAATGTTTCCAAACCAGAAATTGGGAAAATGCGAATGCAGTTCTGGAAGGACACGTTGGATAAAGTCTACGCTGTGAGTACTTCATATTTAGTTATAAACATTTTGGACCAATTGTCTATAGAATAATCCACCACAGCAGCCTATTGCAATTGCTTTGGCAGAAGCGCTAAAGACTTGCAAACTGTCATCTATATGGATGAAGCGCATTATTACTGAAAGGGTAAGTTAAATGATTTACAAAAAGGGATATAATTAGATAACAATATGAATAGACGAATAATTTGGATGATCAGTTTATGACCATTAAGGACATGGAAACTTATGCCGAGAATACTCACTCTAGCTTATTGTATTTGCAACTTGAATCTGTGGGAGTAAAAGATGTTAACGCAGATCATGCTATAAGTCATATAGGAAAGATGATCGGTATAGCTACATTCTTGCGAGCATTACCATTTCATCTTAGTCAGAGACGACTTGTTTTACCTGCTGAAGTGACTGCCAAGGTAATCCCTTCTTTACATAGATTGTCGAAAGCTTATGATTCTGTAGCATAACGTATCTCAAGAAAATGTGTTCCGTGGAGAGATTGAGGGCTTAGAAGATGCTGTATATGATGTGGCTACTGCTGCTTACGATCAGCTATTAACTGCAAGATCTTTACTCAAATCAGTTCCTGATTCTGCATTCCCAGTGCTGTTGTCAGCGGTAGTATTAATAATATATACTCAAGAGACAGTTAAGCTGATATATTAAATAGGTTCCTTATGTTAAATATCTGGAAAGTCTTGAAAAAGTCAATTTTAATCCATTTGATCCTTTGTTGCAGAAAAGAGATTGGAAAATGCCTCTTATTTTATGGAAATCTTATAAATCAAGAACAATATAATAGAAAAAGTCTAAGAGAGTGTACCTTAAGACTGTAGAAGTTTTTTGGCATCGTTCTGTTAAAGATAGATTGTAAATAATATAGACTAAAGTATTTATTATAAAAATACACAGTTAATGATCATCTGAGAGCGTTGTCAAAGAGATTGGTTTAATTTAGAGACCACAGACGCCTTTTCTACAAGTTTCGATACAGTCATCACTGGAAGAACAGCATGCACCTGTTGGTCCATTACCCTTTCTCTTTCCTTTGTATCCAGCAACACAGCTAGAAGAGGCACCTGTTGAGGTTGTCTTTGTAGTCGTTTTTGAGGAAGTCTTTGTAGTCGTTTTTGTGGAAGTCTTTGTAGTAGTAGTAGTTTTAGTGTTTGAGGGACCATTGCATTTGCCATTGATACAGTCATCAATACAATCAGCTTGAGTCTTGCAGCAATAACCATTGTATCCATCACCATTTTCTAAGCCAAAGGATCCAGAGGTACAGGCAGGGTTAGAGGTAGGGGTAGCAGACTTGGTAGTAGTAGTGGTGGTGGATTGGTTAGGGTTGGCTGGACCGTTACATTTTCCGTTGATACAGTCATCAATACAATCAGCTTGAGTCTTGCAGCAATAACCATTGTAGCCGTCGCCATTTTCTAAGCCAAAGGATCCAGAGGTACAGGCAGGGTTAGGGGTAGGGGTAGCAGACTTGGTAGTAGTAGTTGCAGACTTGGTAGTAGTGGTTGTTGTTTTGGTAGTAGTGGTAGTGGTTGTTGTTGTGCCATCTGATACAGGATAAACAAAGTTGGTTTCCCAGTAAGGCTGACTGATTCCATTACATTCCAACGCAGATACAACATTGAACGTGCTTTGAAGTTTAGGCAACCAATACATGGACATGTTCACAGTCATATGGTTAAGTTCATGCTCAAGAACAAGAATACCAGTTTTTAAAGTACCGGCTTTCTGGGCGTTAATCCAACTTTGGAAGTATCCGTCAACGGTTTTGGAGGGAAGATTGCCACCATTCATGGGATCAGGCATATCCCAGTCATTAGTATCTTCATTCCAAATAACAGTACGCATACCCATTTGCCAGGCAATAGAACGAACACGATCATCAACATCGCCTTGAGGAGAACGCCAGCATTTGGGAGTTACACCAGTGGCAGTCTTGATGGCTTTAATGCCCCAGTAGAGTTCAGCAACAATCTCAGCATTAGTTAATGTGGTCATTGGGTTGTGAGACCATGTGTGAACGCAAAGAGAATGACCATTGTTCAAAGCGAGTCTTGCAGCAGCAGGATAAGTTACAACATTGGAGCCAATATACTAGAAGAGACTCAGTTCAAAGAAATTGCCCTGACGGGGATGATACTTACAAATAGAGAAGCATGAATGTTCTTTTTACCGAGAAAGTTATAAAGTGCAGGCTCAGCATAAGAATTTTCTACAGAAGCATAGCTTTCGCTCGTCGATACTTTGTTGAATGGACCGTCATCATACGTCAATCCCCAATCACCTTTTTTGGGACATTCATAAAGATCAGGAGGAAGGTAAGAGGCTTTAGGCTTCACACAATTTGTATCTGACCAATAGCAGTAAGGATCACTTGAGCCATCAGAACTAGGGCTAAAGGAACCATCAGACTTTATCTTTCTTACAGGAGCACTAGGAACTTTATTCCAATTGATGGAGTTGTAGATGGTTTGGACTTCATCGCTATCGGTTGGGGGAATTTCCCAAGTTGTAGGGAATCCTTCCAATGGGGTAGTATCTAGACTAGATACAGTATCATAAGGACCATCCTGATAAGAGGTAACAACACCAGAGGGTGTAGGTATCTTTGAAGGAAAGACGGGCGATACTTGAGCCAAGTAACTGCTAGTGGTTATAGTGGCGGCATTGGCTTTTAAGACAGCCGAAAAAAGAAGAAGAGACGAAGTGATCAGCATGTTGTCAAAGGAAAAGAAGAATAAATTCAGTTAGCCTATGTTCAGCATTGTATTTAAAGGCAACACATTGTGCTACAAGAGTATCAAAGTAGAAACTGTGTCTTGGCAACCTGCAACTTTTATTTCCTAAAATAGTGCATTTTTAAAGTTAATGTCTCCTAGCTTTTAGATTCCCCGCGAGGGCTGTTGCACAAGGTTCAAATGGACGCCAATCTCTATCTTAAGTTTGCACCAGTAGCAACAAGCCCAGGCGTTACTTTGTGATACTCGTCAAAAATGTATAATCAAGCTTGTTATGTTTAAATCTATGCACAGAGATGGCAAAAGATACATGTGGCAATGACAAGTTTATCTTTTAACAAGGGAGGCTTATACATAATATTTATTATGAAATATAGATTAAATAATAGGCTTTTTTTACTGTACAATTATATAAAGGAGTGGAGAGGTAAATTAGAAACATATAAATTTACTCTTCCTATTCATCAATTCATCCATTCGGCTCTCAAGGATTCTTCTAGCTTTTTCTGCCTTTTCCTTCAATTGTTTCTGTTGTTCCAACTCTTCTTCTAGCTGCTTACGCTCTGTAAGTAATTCTTCAGAAAGAGTCTTTTGCTGTGTTTGATACTGTGTCACTTGGGAACGCAGGTTTTGAATTTCAAGGTTATAGGCTTGTTTCTCGCGATTTAGTTGATCAAGTTGTTTCTTTACTTCTTTTATGGACAATTCAGAACGACTCAGCTGTGATTCAAGCTTACTAATCACGTCTTGATGTGCCTTGACATCGTCTTCAGCAAGTCGAGCCTTACGTTGTAAAGATCGAATTAACTTGTCGTATTGTTCAGGCGTAAAGCTGGCTGTGTTGGTGGCGCTCATGATATCACTAAAGCTTGTAGAATTTACTGAATCTTGTCTATAAAGCGATGTTGGACTGGCTGCTAGATTGTAGGAATGTATAGACGGTGACAATGGTTCATTGGCAGCGCTGCTTCCAAATGCTGGGGATGAAGGTGATGACATAGGAAGAGGTGGTAAAGGCGTGGGAATAGGAGGAAGGGGGTTTGATGGAGGAGCAGTCAGAGGAGGAAGACTACTTGAGTTGATAACTGTTCGACTGCCTCTTAATGATGACGAGAGACGTGGGGAGCCTATGTCAGATCTTGCTGAAAGACTCGACATTCTTCTAACTTCTTCTTCAGCGATGTTATCAGTCAACACATTAGTCACTGAGCGGAAAGATCCAGATTTGGAAAGTTTGGTGATACTCGATCCAGACAGGTCTCTTTGCAATTTTTGTTGAATTGTATTGTTATTGTTACCAGAGGGTGGAGGAGATCCCACGCGAGGAGTTTGAGGAGGCGAAGTAAATTGGGCTGATTCCCTGTTGTGTGAAGCTACGCTTCCGATCACGGTGCTGTTTCTAGGAATCACTTGCTCCATTTCCTTCTCAAGACGATCATTGGCTGCTGATAATTTCATCAACTCTAGCTCCAAGTTCTTGGTCTCAAGTGTAAGCTGACTACGCTGCAAGACAAGTTGGGACTCAAGGCTTTCATTTAGTCTCACTAGCTGGGAATTATCTTCTTGTAATTGTATGATCTTTTCAATAAGCTCTTCAGGAGTGGCATTGCTGGGTATAGATTCAGTTGAACAGGCTGCTGCTTTATGGTGAACCTTCAACTTATCAAGGCCACTGGAGCCCTTTGTCACTTCTTCTTTGAACTTTGACTTTTCTACAAATTCAGAAAGTTGCTGACGAGCTTCACGAAGAGATGTCTCGAGAGCTTCTACAGTGTGCTGCTTTTCTTGACCTTCCTTGCGTGCCAAATACAGTTCTTCTCTCAGTTTTTCCATCTGTGCCTTCCACAAGTCATCCTCTTTCTTTTTGGTTTGCTCAAGTTTCGTAATTTTGCTTTCAAGCTCGGATATCATGCCGGTCGTATCTTGAGCAGAAGCGAGTGCTCTTTCGGTCTTTAAGGAGCTTTCTAATTCAGCAATTGTTTTGACAAGTACCTCGTTCTGGGCTAATTGATTCTGAAGAGTGAGTTCTAGCTGATCCAATTCGACTTGCTTTTCAAGTTCAGCCTTCTTGTGTGTTTCAATCTGCTGTTCAAGTTCCTCAATACGATCCTTAAGAGCCTGTAGATGCTGCATTTCGACATTTGCTTGTGAATTTTCTTGCTCAAGCAATTGAACTTTTTCGATTTGCTTATCCAGTTTGGTCTTGGTTTCTTCCAGCTCGTTTAGTAGATTCTTTACCATTTGATCCCCTTGTGAAGCGCGGTGTGTCACTTGTTCAAGCGTCTGTGATAGAACCTCCTTTTCTGCTGACAGTAAGGTAAGCGTACGTCTCTTTTCTTCGATTTCCTCTTCACGTATCTTGTACTGTTGCTTGATGTCCTCTAGTGTTTCCATGGTCTTGTCAGATTTTGCTTCTTGTAACCTTAGAGTGCCTTCCATAAAGTACATGACTCTTTCCAGCTGCTTCTTTTCCATGCCCATGCCACAGACATCTTTGAGCATGCTTTCTAATTGCTTTTGCATATCGGCAGCAATTCTAGTTTTTTCGGCATTCTCTGCTTCAAGACGCTCAAGAGATAAGTTACTTTTATCTAATTGCTCACGAAGCGAACCAACCAGATGGTCCATCTCCTCCAGCTTTGTCTCTAAGCCTTGGATAATCGCATCTTGTTTTTCTTCAACTAGTTGAAGCGCATTGATATCAAGCTTGACCTTTTCCAACTCCTCTAGACGCTGTCGGAGAGTGATCTGGGAGCTATGCTCTTGTTCACGAAGCTGTTCTTGAAGCTTTTGATATTCATTTTGTAATTCCTGCATCTCAATAGAGTGCGTCTCTGCTGAACTGGAAAGCTCCTCGATCTTCTGTTCCAAAGCTTTGCTTCGTTGTTGTTCTTCTATGATCTGAGATTGGTATAACAAATTTTGTTCCTTCAAGCGAGACAGAGTAGCTTCGAGTTTCTCAATTTCCTGTACATGAGCTTGACGTAACTCTGAAAGCTCTTGCTTAAGCTGCTCAATGACTTTGAGACGAGATTCCAAAAGGTCGATATTGGTTTGTTTTTCATCAACAGAGGCCATGAGTTCGGATACGTTGTCGGCATCGACCGAGTTATCGCATAAATCTGATTGAACACCACAATCTCGTTTTTCAGCAACATACTGTTGTGCACTAGATGCTTCAGCAAGATCTGACTTGACAGATTGCAGCTCTTGTTCAAGCTCACGACATCTTGATTCTGTTTCAGCTAACTTTGTTACAAGACGTTCCTTTTCAGCATCTTGATGCTCGTTCAGAAGTGCAGTAGAATTTGATTGAAGGGAAATCAGCTTATCCTTTAGTTGCATTGCTTCGGTTTCTGCAGCTGATAAGCGGGCCTCAAGTTCATTAATGTACTGTTCTGTGTGTTCGTCCATTTGCTTAAATTTGATAATCTTCTCACGCAATTCGGCCAATATTTGCTGGTCTCTCTGTTCGTTACCGATTGATTTTTGTAATTGCGCCTCGAGTTCCAAGCAATAATTCTCCGATGTCTGTTCACGTTCGAGTGCGGAAGCTAATTTTGCTTTGAGCTCGTTCAGTGTTTGAATCTCTTTTGCCTGGAGAGCCTCGTACTCTGCGATCTTGGCCTGTTGTTCGGTAAGCGCTTGGTCTGAATGGGCCAAGGCAGCTCGTGTCATGGCGAGCTGTGACTCTAGTTTCGAAATGGATGTTTCGTACTCCTGAATCACTGGTTCTACTAGGTGTTCAAACTCTGCAGGATCTGGATCTTTAGGCTTTTGCTGTTGTTTCTTGAGTTCTTGTTCAACTAGCAAATTTCGCTCTCTAGTCACGGTGACCTCGTTCTGAAGTTCTTCTATCTGACGGCGAAGGTCTGCAACAATGAGAGCTGCATCCCCGTGGTATGCATTATCAAAATAGTCACAGGATGTGGTTGTCTCGGGAATGGTTATATGAGTCGTTGCCGACGATGACGGACAGGTCGATGGGCGATGATCTGTATCGGTAATAGATGAAGACGGCGAGACCAGGGCACGAGGAGCGTGACTTGTGAAGCTGGTGATGCGCGTGGGAGATCCTGAGGTCGAGGAAGAAAAGGGTGAAGGCGTGCTTCTGTTATGCGCTTTAAGAGATTTGATTTCAGCTTTTAGTTTGGAGATAATATGTCGAAGATGATCTACATTATCGTTGGTCATCCACTCTTCTGTCTCGTTACGTTCAACCTTATTCTTGATGCTACGGGCACGATAAGCGTACTTGATCGTATTGATTGTCTCGGTCAAGTTGATTTCGGCTGGACTGACGCATGCAATCATTAATGTTGTCGAGTTTCCGCCAAGGGAGTCTTGCAAGAGACGAGTAAGCTTTGAGTCACGGTAAGGAATATAGGTTGGCTTTTTAGAAGGATCAGATAAAGCGGAAATGACATTACCAAGTGCCAGCAAGCCAGCATTGATATTGATGCCTTCCTTACGACGATCACCTTCAGCGGCTGTTCGCTTGAGTCGCTCAGAGCCAGCAAGGTCAACAAAGTGGAACTTGGAATTAACCACCATCCATTCACCCTGTTCCTCGGACTCTTCTTGCTTGGACTGTTTCTCCATTTGGCCTACGAGCGCCTTGACATTCAAAGTGCTGTGCCGATGAGTAAGTCCTGGAGTGGGTCGTACGGTAGATAATGAAGACTCCTTTTTGATATTGGGAACCCATTTTTCTTGTTTTAGTGTAACTGAAAAAATAGCGTGAGATCTTGATGATTTGGCATTCATGTCTGTCGAGCCAGTTGCTCGATTTTCAGTGCCCATTTGTAGATATCTATCCATTTTGATTAGTTTTATCATACTTTAGAGGAATGGCCGTTTCTTTACTTTAGCACGTCTTCTGTATTTGAAACAGGTACTTCTCTCAAGCCTGTCCAAATGATGTGTCCCTTAGCGTCCTCTCTTATGGTAACGGGTGAACGCTCATGGGGTGCAGATGGATTGAGAAGATCAATGAGTTCTTCGTTGTATATTTCAATAAATGAGACAAGAACTGTGTATCGAGTTGATTTATCATTAGAGAGTAAACTTGCATTCGACCCCCGTCGAGAAGGAGGCGTCATCATGGATATTGGTCTTAATTTTACATTGGTCGAAAATGATCTTTTAGGTGCTCTTAAACCTGAAGGATGCTGAAGAGTGGATGCAGTAGTGGATGGGAAAGAACGTTTTGTGGTGATGGTATTGGGTGGTGTGTCTTTTTGGATATCATGCAATCTTTGGAACAAGGCTGACATAGCGCGGGGAATGATGCCTATATATAGTATTGAATAAGGTGCTTTAAATCTTTATGTTTAAAGTACCTTTTTGTTCTGGATTAGCAGGTGACTGGTTATCAATGGCTGTGCCCATGGTATAAGTTTTACCGGATGATGTTTGGCCCTATCAATGTTTATTAATGTTTATGTTTATTTGTTTGTTCTTATTAAACTCACATAGGCCAAAATGGTAACGTTGTAACCTAAAAAAGGAAAGATTTAGATGTATAAAAGATTAAAGAGAATGGGATTTACCATCAATGAATCTATCAACAAAATTGGATGCAACTGTATTAAATACTTGTTCCTGAGTACTTGAAGCATCAAAAACATGATCAAACTGGAAAGATTTCTGGTGAGGAACAATGACTACTGAATTTTCATATGCTTTTAACACATCAGAATCAGTAGAATTAGAAAAACGTGGTTGTGCTCTGTCTTGTTGTGTTAAGGGTCGTATTCGTAATGCTATGAAATAAGGTTAAGTATATATTTGTGTGTAAGTTAAAAATAGACTCACCAACTTGGACAGCTGTTGTGTTATTATTATTGTTGTTGTGGTTGTTGACTGTTGGTGTCATGAATCATAAAGACTTTTTCTTTTATAGAAAAAGAATGTAGATAAAAAAAAAGGAGTAATATAAAAAAAAAAAAAAAAAGAAGAAAGGATGGTATTATCGTGAACCGTTATTCTTTTTGAGAGGAGTTTTTTTTATATATGTTAAATATATAAAGGAGATTACTAAAGTGCGTGTCTGTATCAGAATAAAATTCAGGGGGAGATGTGTTTATGATACAGTTATCAGATGTCAAATAAAAAAGGAATGTAAGTGTATAAATACGATTTAAATAAAGAAGAAGAGATGAGAAATACACACAACGATATATCAATTGAAAGTTATTTAAGAAAAGCAGAATTTATAATGTTGCACATGGCTTCTTGGTAAAGCAGCGAAATTGATTTTAATTTACTTGTCTTGGTAATCTAATGTTACATTTCAAATCACTTCAGGCAGCACAGATAATATTAGACAATTCAAACGATACTCGTAATTACATTCTAGAGTCTTCTAAAACTTTATCTCGACCTTCTCGCTTTCACATTTGCTTCTGTTAACAAACCAGTCTGTTTTCAGTCTTTCTATTCTTATTTTCTCTTTGATTTGGCAACTTGAGAAAATATATGAAATGTATAAAAAATAGAAAATGAACAATTACAGTTCTTTAAAAGAAACCATGGAGGCATGCATAAAGCACATCTGTTGCCATGGCAAAAGGCAAACCTTGTTTTAAACATCGCATGTAAATTTTACCAATAAAGACGCCCAAAGATCAACATTGGGTACACAATTTCTTTTTCTTTTTTTTTTCTTCGTGGATAAAAGTAGAATATACAATGAGATATCGAGACTTTTATAAATGTGTGAATCTATCATCAAAGAAAAAAAAAAACAAAGATATCATATATCCTACATCTATTTACAATATTCAATCTCATATCATTGTTAATACCAAAAAAAAGCAGATCTACGTATACAATAATCAAATATTTTACAACTACATACTCCCCAAATCTCCTCACTGAATAACCGTCTTCTCCGTAAGATTTCTTTGTTAAACACTGAACGCCTTTCCTTCTCCTCTCTGAATAGAAGGGAGAAATGCCAATGTTTTTAATAGCATTGATATCTCTATCCCGCGGTATTATGACAGATAATATTAAGTACTTTCCATTTGTGATATTTTTGAATGTATTTGCTTTTACTTGCAATGACCACAAATCTACATTTTGATAAACTGTTCTTATTGTCTATTGATCATTTCGCTGTCGACCTTGATAATTGTGAAATCAAAAAGGCGACTTTTGTTATTTCAAGACTTCATTTCTATCTCAGCTGGTATCCTCTTTTTTTTCCCTTTTTCTTTTCTACACAAATGACTCACCAAGACCTTCAACAAATCTTATACCCACAACTTTCTGCGAATACATTTGAGACATCAACTACAGTTGAAGCAGTAGATGACACCGATGAGCTTAATGAGACTCCTGTTGTACCAGCAACGACAGAAACAACTGTAAGAGTAACAAGGCCCCTTCCTCCTATAGATTTTATATTGCCAAGAGCCTTATCTTCTGAAAGAGAACTAATGGATTTAGCATTCAGGTAATAAAACGGCCTATTATCTTGATAACAAAATGCCCATTCTGTTTATTAGGCCTGCTGCATTAAATACCCGTGTAACATGTCGAATTCAACGCTGTAGGGATGGGCTGGATAAGCTATACCCTCAGTATCACTTATTCATCGAGCATCTTTTAACTGGAGAAATGCAACATGTAATGACAGCCAGAAAAAAGAGAAAGAGCAACACAAGCTACTATACGATCACGGGTGTCTATCAAGAAAATAATCAGGTAGGCGAAGAAAATGTAGAACTGGGCAAAGTCAGGTAGAGATGTGTGTGTGTATATATGAATACAGGGACACGTTCTAAAGTAGTAGTTAGATCAAATTTTCTGGGCACAACCTTTGTTATCTACTCTCATGGTAAAAATCCATTAAAACGAGAGATGGCCGGAAAGAAGAAAGATCTACCTGTACGAGAGGAATTAGGGGCAGTTCTTTATGTAAATTCTTTGAAAATACTTTTTATTAGTCGATTAATTCGTTTGTAGGATCCCAACATTCTTGGCTTTAAAGGGCCCAGAAAAATGACTATACTAATGCATACGTTGACAAGAGACGGAAAGCGACCTGAATTTAGACCTACAAAGGAATCTGAAATGTTATTAAGCAAGTATAAGGAAGGCGGTGCGCGAGATTTGTTAATATTGCACAATAAAAGTCCACAGTGGAACGAAGGTAAAAATGATACATAGTGCTTTCACTGTCAGTGTGCCGACGTTTCAATTTAGAGACTCAATCGTTTGTACTCAACTTCAACGGAAGAGTAACACAAGCATCGGTTAAGAACTTTCAAATTGTCCATGACAACGACTGTAAGACACTTTATTTATTCAATAGAAAATACTAAAATGATATATATTTAATAGTGGATTACATTGTTATGCAGTTTGGTCGAGTCGAAAGAGACTCTTTTACTATGGATTACAAATATCCCATGTGCTTACTTCAGGCCTTTTCTATTGCTCTAACATCGTTTGACGCTAAACTTGCTTGTGAATAAATTTAAATGTAAAACGCGATCGTTAAGAAAATGAACACTCCTCTTGACCCGAGCACACTGCTTAATTAGGAAATTCCTTGTTACTTAATCTTGTTTTAAATGTCAAATGTATAAATACTTAATCCGTCCTAACCCCGTCTTTACTTTCTTTCTTTCTTTTTTTGTTCACGCCGTCCCTTTTTATACAAAAATGTTGTCCAACAGAAGCGAACGCAGAGCGATTCAAAGAGCCGAATTAAAGAAGTTGAAAAAGGAGGAAAAGAAGCAAGCATTGAACGGAATGAATTCAAATCGGTTTAATTTCAAAAAGTATCCAAAAGCATCTCATCCTATTCAATTAGCATACAAAAAACGCGAAAATATTCAATCTACGGATACATTTACTATAGAATACATACATCTTGCCCCTTCTTACCATGATACCGATCAAGACAGTGTTGATTCTTCTTTAAGCAGCAATGAGTTTGAGACTGCATTGGTCAGTCCTGAAGAAAGCAGTGATGAAGACCTGAAAGATTACCCTCTTGCAGATAAATTGTCTGGTATGAAATTAGCGTCAGCGGACACTGGATATCCGTTGATCGACAAAGAAAACAGCGACATCGTTGTGGTTGAAAGCACAGAACCTGAAGGCTTGAAGACACTGTCACTTCATGAGCTCACTGATTCCTTTATAGAGGATAAGCATGCCGTGAGAGATTTTCAAGATCAGCACGACCGTCTCGACAAGAGTACAGTCCTTCTAGAGTGTATCACCATGGCTGAAACACAGGGTTTAAACGGTACAAACAAACAGAGTAATGGCGATAGTATCAACAAAAGTACCTCTTCTCATGATCAGAATGAAGTGGCAATCGATGGCAATACATTTAGATGTCAGATTATCAACCCACTTGAATTAACTGCCGAGCCAGAAGCCTGGAAATCAGAAAGCAGCCTTGTATCAGCCAATGACGACGCTCTAGTGAATACCATTAATGGTAGTTCCGACAACCAATGCACGTTTTTGCCACTGGGTGGATATGATCAAGAACACATGTGCAAGACTTCTTGTGATACTTTAGGAGAGGAAACAATCGAATTAAGAGGGAAACAGGAGAAAGAAGTTAGGGCTGAGGTGAAAACAGCCCAAGGTAAAGCATCCTCTACGCCAACACTTTTATTAGCAACGCCAAAGCTTCAAAGTCAAGCTACTCCTAGTGAATCACAAAGCTATACAATAACCTCACTACGTGGCTCGAATTCTGTAGAAAAGAAAAAGAAGAGCGTATTCACTCGTGTGTTTAGAAAAGAGTCTAAAAAGGTACACATTTCTCTTGGCCATACACTTTGCTAACAAACCCTTTAGGAACCAAAAAAGGCCAGTTCAGGGACAAAGACTGAAGAAAAAGCAGAAAATAAGAAGAAATGGAAAATATGGAAAAAGCTATAATAAATCAAGCTTTAACTGTTTATCTAATCACAAATATATGACCGCAGTTTATGCTGCACTTTTGCAAAAGAGACAGGTTTTGAAAGACCGATTGTTTGTGTTTTTCACACAAAACGCTTTGCTTCATTCGAATGAATCTAACTGTGCCTGAAGCAGCCGCTACACCAGACACAATACAGTTTAAGCTGGTCTACACTGATAGTGAAGTAAAATAGTAACAGTTATTATTTACATTTATGCTAAACAAAAAGTAACATAAAGGGAGAAACTGTCGTGTTTCGTACTTTCCCCCAAATAAGCTGGATCTATAATAGATTGTCAAAGGCATTTCTAACCATCGTACTTCCACCATTGCCTGAGAAACCACTTACATCGCAAATTGATGACCAAGATTATGTTGAGCGAAAAAGATTACAGGTCGAAAGATTCTTTAAGAAACTTACATCTCGAGCGGAACTTGTGAATCAACAGGACTTTGTTCATTTCCTATCAAGCGATATGGTGCGTATAGAATTATACGATTATATATATCAAAACTGACCTTTAGTAGACACCAACAGAAGTTGGACCACTCACGACTGGTGTGCTTTCTTTCCTAAGGTTTAACAAAAAGCCAAACACAGACAAAGGATTTAAATCGTACAAGGCATCCGAACTTATTGAAGGAGTAAGTGACGATAAAACAAACAACATGAGCTGACTGATCAATAGAATGATCAAGATACGTTTCATAAGCATCAAATATATATTCTATTACAGGAAACCTATTTTGGATCAATAGCAGAGTCCTTAAATCAGCTTATTCAAGTGAGGGAATGTTTAGGCGACGCATTAATCCAGATGG
Source organism: Rhizopus sp. PT2906 (assembly GCA_025529335.1). Classification (NCBI taxonomy): domain Eukaryota; kingdom Fungi; phylum Mucoromycota; class Mucoromycetes; order Mucorales; family Rhizopodaceae; genus Rhizopus; species Rhizopus sp. PT2906. Next base: position 17,922 of record JAMYHX010000126.1, read on the forward strand.
GTGATTTAATAATTGAGACAACACAGAGTAAATACAGACTAGGGCCTGGTGCCAAGCCTGAAGCGAGAGATTTGCAAAGAAACCTTGATAAAAGAATGCAGATATTTGGTTTGTTGATGGATGAGCTAGGATTCGTATTCACAAGACAGGGAAAAGAAGAAAACATGAAGTTTGGTGATGTGATGATTGAATATAAAAACTCATTGGATCCGTTAAAGGTAAAGTTTAAACTCTAGCACTTCTTTTTAGTAATAGTGTAGGTCGTTTTTAATACGAGAACCGTAAGTTTGATGGATTATGTTGAACATTTAAAGATCAGAAATAAGAAGAGAGATCGTGCAGATAAATCAAAGCTACGACTAGGCTTAAATCATCCAGAGGTGAAGCAAGTAATTGCTGAAGAAATAGAGGTAAAGGACAGAATCATAAAGAGTTTATCTAAAATTACGTAAAGGCTTCTCAGTTGTTGGAAGAAAAGAAAAAGAAGTTTGACAAAGTACAAGCAAAGGTTAAACAGGAAATCAAATTGTTTGAGAATCAAAAGATCAAAGATTTAAAAAAGGCTATAAAAGATTATGTGAACCTAAGTATACGATATGAAAAAATAAAGCTGCAAAATTTAGAGAAAACAGTAAGCGAAATGCAACAGCCAGTGATCAAGTCAGCCACCCCATTTATTTATCAACAGCAGCAGCAACAACAGCATGAAGAGGAAGAGCAACAGGAAGAGCAGGGGATGTCATCATCCTCTTCTGGTAATTCGTCTACATCTAAACAAAAGAAACGAAGACAGAAGCAGAAACAGCATTTACGCCAAAACTACAGTGAATTAAAGAAACCTCTGCAATCGTCAGCGTCTTTACCGACTAGACATAAGAATGAGCTAGATCATCCTTCAGATTGTTCTGAAACAAGCGGTAATAGCTGTCATAAAAAGGCTATACAAGTGCCATCAAAAGACAGTGAATCTGCCAGTAAAATATCATTATCTGCATCTTATGATGACCGTTACCTAAAATACCCTCTTCACTCTTAATCTATTTTTCCTTATTCTTTATTATTAAAAATTATCAAAATTTCCATATGTGTTTCCTGTCTTTAACTTCTTTTGTGCCGTTTCTTGCTCTTCTTTACTCATTTCGCTGTTATTTCTTTTCGCCAAGCTCTGCTGCAAGTATTTACCAACTCCACCTTCTGCTTTCTTTGACACACTCGGTCCAAACCAACCCATCTTTTCTTCTTTCTCGCGCCTTTTTTGCATTTCTTCATTCTCTGCTTCTGCATTAGCTTCATGAGCCAGTTTGTTTTTCAGTCTTCGTTGATATTCTTCAAATGGATCCACAAACACTTGAATTTCCTTTATCTTGATCTCTCTTTCAGGCCTGTCTTTTTCATCCACAGGTACTGCTTCCAGTTTAGCAAGTACATCTAGTCCTCCTACCACTTTACCAAATACTGTATGCTGTCCATCCAAATGAGGAGCAGCAGCATAGGTAATAAAGCTGGTCATATTGTTTTAGTCACAGCTTTAATATATTTAAATAACTTACAATTGTGATCCATTGGTATCCTTGCCCTTATTGGCCATACTCAACACGCCACGGGCATTATGAGTGAGTGTAGTCTTGATCTCGTCGGGGAAAAATCTTTTCCAAATACTTTCTCCTCCTTTACCAGTTCCCGTAGGATCGCCTCCTTGAATCTAATATAGAATTAATTGTCATCATCTACAAGATATACGGTAATTACCATGAAATTTTTTATGTTTCTATGGAAAATGACATTATTATAGTATCCAGTTTTTGCAAGTTGTACGAAATTATGACAGGTTCGTGGAACCTAAATTCTGCATAATCAGTTTCCATAGCAATAGAATGCCTTTTTTTTTTCTTCTTCTACTTTTTACCTTATCACTGTGAAGTTCGACATTGATGTTACCATAATTGGTAATGATGCGTGCATAGGACTTCTTTTTGATCTTTTTATACATAAACTCTTCTTCGTCAATGAGTGCTCTTGTACTAGCAGTGTATGTATTCAAAGCAGTAGAAGTAAATGACTCGGCAGCTTCACCTGTTGTATAATGTGCAGCGTTGTAAGGTAAGGTAGCTTTCTTTTGGTGGAATGAGGTTGGTGTCGTCTTCTTCTTTTCAACCGCTGTTTCACTCGTTTCGGTATTATTCTTTTTTTGTAACTCTTCAAATACTTTTTTCGTATTTCCCATTCCAGCAACGTTTATATTGTTGATAGGCTTTCGTTTCTCAAGCTCTTCAGCTAAAATAAATGTTAATAAACTAAAGGTGAGTTATAAATCAATAGTACCTGCATTGACCACACGCTTGTTCTTGTTAAGGTAGTCAAATTTTGACATGTCCTTGTTTTCTAGGTTGTGAGGATCCTTCATTCATAGAGTTAGTGTATAGATAGAATAAAAGGCATTTGCATTACCTGAATCATGATGATATCCTTTCTCGTAAATGGTTCATCAGTTAATAAATCCTTCCAATGTTTTGCTTTGATGTTGAGTTTTTCAATGGTATCATATGCAAAAACATTACCACTTGTCTTGATAGCTGCGATCGCTGTATGGTCTGAAAATACTTTATATGTAACAGGACAATAATATTCATCCTTGTCATTCTTGAAAAAATTGAGCTTGATCAGATTCTTTGCTTCCAACTTTTCTCCAGTCACTGGGTTTGTGCCGTATTTTTTGATATAAGGAATAATATTAACCAGATCAAATACGATTCCTTCTGGTGTACACACAGGATGTTCAAATGGTTGAAGGGAAAGTGAACAACAGTAAAATGGCAAGCGCTTGAATCCTCCAGAGGACTTGTGCCCAGTTATACCCGTAGAAGCTGAATGCTGACCAACCTCTCCACTCCATTCTGAGTGTGTGATGTATAATTTATCTGTCCATTTACCCATCTTGCCAAGTTTAAGGAAAGAAAAAAAAAATGCAGTTGTGCCGGACTTTGAACAATAAGCAGCTCTTGTATTCTGCGCAAGAGATATCCTTTTATTTGACATATCTTTTATAGATTGAATTCATTGGTTAAAGAGCTCTTAGAAAAAATAAATATACATTCATGAATACTCTTGTACATGTGGTACACGTTTCTCATATCGCTCTTATAAAAGAAAACGAATAACTGCACTATTTCCCCAATTTGTTTGAGGTCGTAAAACAAGTGTCAAAATCTGAGTAGAAATTTCCAAGTCAACGAACTATTTGGAAAAAAAAAAAAGGGTCCTTTTTTGTTTTTGCTCATGTTGGAACCCAACGCACCATTACAAAGAAGTGCTTCACCCATCAGACGTAACCCTCGACCTTTAAGTTTAATCCCTGATCTTGATGTACCACCTTTAATACCACGCTGGTAAAGATATACATTTGATATAAAAACAGCTGTAAATAAGACAGCATTAACTTAGGTTTCACGCTATTGATAACCCTCTTATCGACCCAATATCTATCAGAAAGGCAAAGAGCTCTTCCAACTTGAATAAGTCAACTATACCCAAAAGTCCGTCAACACCCAAGGTTTCTACGAAATGGGTGCCTTTTTCGCAACGTGACTCTGCTGCTTTGGAAAAAGCATATCAGGTAAATGCAATCATTATTTACAACATGACAAAGGATTAACTATTTGAATATAAAAAAGAATAACGATGTTAGAGCAAAAGTTCCTGTCAATGAAGATCACCTATTTGAAGTGGATGTCTCACAACGCACTATCAGTCCAGTCTATTGGGAAGGCCCAACCTACGAAGTAAGAAGAGCAACATGGTTTATGCAAGCAGACGGTTGGGTTCCCTGTGAAGAAAATCTGGCAGAGCAAATTGAACTAGGCTATTAGTAGGATAGTCTCTTTTTTGAAGTATTACCTCACTAATCATTATATACATATATGCTAGCAAACACAAACCATACAACTCAAAGACTGCTTCGGGAACAGAGGATGAGTCAACAGAAGAAAAAAAACTAGATGAAATTGTAGACAAAAGATGGAACCTATTAGGTCCGTATCTTGGACAACATATTGTCTACACAGGAAAAAATCAAGCCTGGCTATTCTCGTAAGCAACTTGTACATAAAAAGATCACGTTAATACAAAAATGAACTTATACATCAAACAGGAACAGTACGAGTAGTAAATTTGCCAAGAGTATCATCACACGGCTTACCAATAAGCAAAATTTGGGTGGCACACGTTTGATTCGAGGATATCCTGAAGTAGAAGAAATAACGAAAAAATCGAAAAGTACGGCTAAACAGGTGACTGAAGATAATAAAGAGTCGGATAATGAGGAAGAGCAGCAGGAATTACAGGAAGCCGAAGATTATGCAAATGAAGATAGTGAAGGGGAAGTGCGAAATATTGACCATTTGATGTTTGTCATTCATGGAGTAGGACAAAAGATGTCAGAAAGGACAGGGCAAACGTTTGTACATGATGTCAATATGATGAGAAAGACTCTAAAGCTGGCTTATCCTGCTGTAATTGCAACTACAGATACACCTCAACGACCTAATGGCATTCAGGTACTACCAATCATGTGGAGACAGGATGTCAAGTTTGGAATGGCAGCAGATGATGAAGAGGGATGTGAAGTTGATTTGGGTACTGTGGGTGTGGAGGATGGCTGCCCTACACTGGATGAACTAACGCTTGAGGGAGTGCCAAATATACGAACGGTAGTCTCTGATGTGCTTATGGATGTGCCACTGTATATGACACCGAGATATAGAGAACAAATGACACAGATCATTACTAGAGAAATTAATAGAGTCTATCGCTTATTCATTCAACGCAATCCTGAATTTCAAGACAAAGGAAAGGTCTCTATTTTCGGTCATTCCTTGGGTGTAAGTATCTTTTAATAGAAGATCATCTGTTTGCTAATATATACATATATTAGTCTCTACTAGCATTTGATATGCTGAGTTTACAGCCACCAACAGTACCCACCGAAATTGCAGAGGAATCTCGACCTTCAACGAGCGAGAAAAGCAAATTACCACCGCTTTTGTTCCCAGTTGACAATTTCTTTGCAGCTGGTTCACCTTTAGGTGTCATTCTTTTATTAAGAGGATTCAAAATTGCGTCGAGAAAATCACTGGACCCAGCAAACATGCATCAGGCCTTGTCTGATATAAAAGCGCCTTCAGCTACATCCATTAACTTTTGTTATCCGGCTGTAGAAAATCTATACAACATATTCCACAAGGTATAATAGCATATTATTGCTCTTGAAAAAAATATTCATTGTTGCGTTAGTCTGATCCTGTAGCCTATCGTTTGGAACCACTGATTGCTCGTCATTATACAGCCAAATTAAAACCAGAGCCTATACCGTACATGAAAGGAGGACTGAAGAGCGTGATTGAAGCTAGTTTTAATATGGGCAGTGGAATAGCTAACCGTGCAGGAGCAATGTATGAGTCGATCAAGATCGGCCTGACTACCAACTTATTTATGCGTGGTCTGGGATTAACGAGGCAACAAATATATGAAGATACACATCCTAAACCAGACGTTATTCAGAAAGAGGAAGAGAGTACAGACGAAGTTTATAAATTCAATGTAAATAGAACACGGTCCAATAGTGACCCAGCTCATGCATTTAGGTCATCATCCAGCAATTTCCAAAAATCAAGCAATATGAAAGGAAGCCCACGTAAATCACCACCAGTACCTTTACCAACAGTGAATTATTCAGCTGGAGCAAAGAAATTGAAAATGCTAAACGTAACCGGTAGAGTAGATTATTGTTTACAAGAAGGTTTATTAGAGAATCCATATTTAAGCGCATTCAGTGCACATATGCAGTACTGGCAAGACTTGGATGTTGCGGCTTTCCTTATAAAGCAAATCTACAAATAAAGATCTCTCTCTTTCCTTCTATGTGTACTTTAATCTTGCTCTTCATTATATGACGTGCTTAGAGCATCGTAAAATGTATCTTCATCATTATTACTTTCCTCGGGTGACAAAAATAGTGTGGTATCGATAGTCTCCAAGGGCTTCATTTTGTTTGTAGTAATGATCGTATCAGGATCAATGACTGTGATAGCAGTAGTTGTTTGACCGTTTTGTGTAATGGCCTTGGCTGTATCTTCCATAGATCGTTCATGATATTTCTCAAATAGAACAGCAGGAGGTGTACATGTCCCTAAAGCACGGCGCATTTGTTTTGTGAGCATGTTCAAGCCGATTTGATAAGAAGCGTTCATCCAGCCAAATCCTTCTCGTGGCACATACTTGAAATCTACACCAACATTGCCATATTCTACTTGAACCTTGTGTGTTAAGCTTACGACATCGTACTTTTCGGGCACAACTCCGTTAAAGTCAACAAAAGATTTTGTAATTCTACATAACGATGAGTTTAAGGTGATTAAAAAATATCTATATTCCTTACATGTATAGCCAGCGATAAGCTAATCTAAGAGCAATAGGCTGCATATCATAATTTTCAAAAGCACGCCATGCAAGGATTTGGTGTGGAGCCCAACCAAAGGGGAAATCCCACTGTCGATTTGGTCTATCTAAGCTGATTTCGCCTCTAGACTCTGCCGTACCTGACACAAGTCCGCCTGTAACCTCAAATTTAGGTAATGCCATACGCACCATCTTTTCCGCTTGTTCTTGACTTGCGCATTTTGCCCACATAGCCCAAAAAGTGGTAACACTTTCATAGTTACTCTGCTCTTCTTTGACTGTATCATAATCGAAATACATGCCAGCCTCTTCGTTCCATAGGTACTTATTGATTCGTGTCTTTCTTTGTTCAGCCCGCTGTCTCCATACCTGAGGGTCTTGTGGAGAGCCCTGATAGTCAACAAGATAGCCATCGAGATCTTGTTCAATCATATCGGCTATATCAGTTTCGTACTTGTAAAGTAGAGCATTTAAATCAATCGTGGCAAGGTTTGCACATCTACCCTCATAACGGTAAGTTGTATCATGTCCGCTTTCACGGACAGCACGATCATGTAAGAAGTATTCATCTAACTCAGGTTCCCGTATGACGCCCTCGTTATACTGTCTCATGTACTCGACTATGCTTAATCCAGCTTTTTTGGCATAAGGCAAAATGACATGGTCGAAATGAGATGCCTCGGTCTCAGGAGGGATGCCTTTACCATCTGGTCTAAAACGAGATAACTGAGTTTTGGGGTCCAAGCGTGGCTCAGCCATCCATACTGTATCGTATTCCTTGATGGCTGCTTGAAGCACAGAGCGCAACCATTTCTTGTTTTCCTCAGTCTTTGGTAGCTTCATGTAGACTTGTTTTGCCATATCTGTCAAAAAGGGAGGCTGTGAACGAGATAGATAGTATGATCGGTTGGCGTTGAGAATTTTTCCATAATGCTTGATTTCATAAGTAAAGTTATCAACCATGCCTTGTGCTAGATCAATACGCTCGTCAACCAAGAGACCGAGTGCCTCAAAGTATGAATCCCATCCATACATTTCATTGAAACGGCCACCGGGTACCACAAACGGGACTCCTCGGAAAACAGTATTTCCTTCTTCGTCTGTTGATGTTTTGAGTGCCAGTGCAAGAATTCCAGGTCTATCGTTAATGCTTTGAACATATTCTGGAGTAATGTCTTTTGGTAATCTTTCAACTTCAAGGCCTAGATGAGGCTTGGTCTGTGCCACATGCTGATAATAATCAAATACTTGGTCCTCATCATAGGGAACATAAATTCGAGGATTGTGATTAGCCGATCTGTTCTTTGGGTCCATACATATTTTTTCTAGACCCTCGGCATCCATATGACGCGTTAGACCATCCCAAAAGTTGTAACGAATCATACGTGATAGTCTGTCTACTGGATTTTCGCTTAGTCTTGCTTCATCCAATACAATATATTTACGACCACAATCCTCTGCTAGGGCTAATTCTTGCAATAGATTAGATAGCATATAGGTGCCTCTAATCTCAATTTTACGATATCCACCAGAATCTGCGCTACCTACAGCAAGCGACTTTGGACCTAAGTCATTTACAGTAATTTGAAAATCGCCATCTGTATCTTCTTGCTCAACTAAGATACGCTGTGTCTCTTTAACATCCAATAAAAATTTTCGAGCTTTATTTTTAGCATCTGACACGAGGTTAATATCTGATGATTTTATATCCTTTTTTTTTATATTATTACCATGCGAAGCTCTTCTCTTTCTTTGTGCATTAGTTTCACTAAATTTTGACACTGACTGATGACCCTATTTTTTATACATATTGTGACACTTTGTTTAAACAAGATAAAAATTTTTTTATTACCGAAAATGTACGAAGCCTGTTGATAGCATTGCCAGCGTTATTTCCTGTGGTATAATACGTCTTTGCAGGTGCATGAATATCTATCAAATCCAAGTTTACGCTATCCAACTGTTGCATGGTATAATAGAAAGATAATATAAGGAAGAAAGAAAAAGGAAAAGGAGAGAAAAGAAGAGTAGATGAAATGGAGAATGGAAATAGAGAATGGGATATTTATTTATTTTCGCTTAATGTGTAACCTGTATACTGATTGGTTCATGAAGATGTCGATTATCCATATAAAGAACAATAAAAAAAAAGAGCACTTTAAGGAGAACTGTCAAAACTACACAAAGAAAGAAAGAAAAAAAAAACTTAGGAGATCAATGATTTACTACAACAGTAGTCATGGCAACAGTCATTGTCATCATCCCAGTTGCAATAATAACCGTGTAATGGTAACAAGAGTACTGGTAGTAACGATCACTACAGCTTTATATCTCGTATGTATATATAAAAAATTTATTTATATCATTTGACGTGCATAAATTCTTTCATAAAAGGCAATAACATGTGCCACAAGTTTCGGCTTTCCCCTTTTTTTCATCTTGCAGAATGACAAGTTGGATAAAAATAGCCATACAGTTTGTCCCCAATAAATTGAACTTCTTTCTATAAATCATATCCCATCTTATTTGTGGGAACCATATTCCCAATCCTAATTTATGAGGGCCATCTTTATAATCGTGATACGCCCCATGTTTTGTAATAACACGTCCTTTTTTGCTTTTCTTTATGCTTCATGGTATCCATGAACCATGTGTTGAAGACAGACATTCAACGGATTTTGTACTAAAGAAGATTCGAATTACGAACAATCTAAAGATGGAACAAGGGATTCTAAGAACAATAGCGTACGCAACTTTCCTTTGCTAGAGATTGTGATGCCACAGGTGACAAAGACACGTCTAAAAAATCTTGGTAAACAGCGGTTCTTTTGGTGAAGAACATAAAACATTTTTGATTATTTATTAGTAACCGTCCCACGGGCTGTACTAATCAAACTGTTAACAAACCCAAAGGGTAAATTTGAATAACTAACGATTAACAAGAACTCGGTGCATCAATTGATGACAACAGAATGCAGTTATTCACTCGAACGATACCACTTTCTGCGCTGGTACACGAAATAGCTCATCAATAATCAAAACATACAAATGTTGTCAAAACTTTGTTGAATGCTTCATGTGACTCATATGCCAATTGGCGATAGAGAATGGGGTCGTTGTTGTAGTCATACTTTGTAATAAACTATACATAAAGCAGTAGTTGTCAATTATTCCTCAACAGCAGTCACTTCGCTAGGCTTTACAGTTTCTTTAGAATATGCACGTACTGAGTATGACAAGAGGGCAAGCTAAGAGCACTATGCTCAATGTTAAAGCATTTGTGAAAGATATTCAAGAAGACATATGTTTATTCAAATATGTATTTGTTTATGTATTTAAACGAGCACGACAGTAGTCACCTATACAAAGAGTTAGTGATCAAAAGTATGTATTAACAAGGTTTGATATTACCGAGTGCAACCATGACTAATGTTTGCCAGATACCGAGTCCGATACGGGGAACAACGCCTCTGTAAAATCCACTCAATCCATTCTTTTCGTAAATGTACTTTGAAATATTGACAAGGTTTGGTTTTTCGGGGCGTCCTTCGCCTTTCAATTGACTTTGCATCTCTACTCGAATAACTTCTAGAGGTTGATTCCAGCAAGACAGTGCACCTGCTACTACAGATGCCAGTGCTTTGTCAGTTCCTTCTGCTACACCCTTTTCGCCATGTCTTAGTTTAACGATGGCTTCTTCAGCAAAACGCGCAATACCAAATCTGGATGCCCAGTTGGTACATTGTCTAAGGGCTACCGCATTCACACCCTTATTCATTCCTCTGATACCTTCCTTCTTAAATATTTTACCAGCAATTGCAAAAGTAGACTCTGTGCCAGCTGCAATCCATGGTCATGTGAGAAAAAAGGAAGCATGTTTGCTTTTATTTGAAACCTACCAGATTTTTGTCTTGTCACTTCGACTGTCTTCATAAAGGTACAAAAGCCCATGGTGCTGTATGCTTGAGCAATACCTCCGCCCATGCCACCGATAATACCGGCCTATCGAAAGCAATCGTGAAACCGTGTTCCTATATATTCCACCCACACACATTGCGCCTGGATTAAAAATGAAGCTTACCAGAAATGGAGAAGCACCAGCTACAAGAGATCGATATTCCAATTCAGATGCAGTAAACAAGAGAACAGCACCTTTTGTACTGGCCTCGATCCAAGCCCAAGGTATGAGCCCTTGGTAAAAACCGAGGATACCACCACGACTATAGATAGCTTGCAAGCCTTTTAACATGGGCTGTCCACGATTGGCTGCCATTTGTGTCTTCATTACTTCAAAAGGCTGCCCCAAAGTAGAAGTTTCAAACATATTCAGAGCTTTATTGAACAGATTATTTTTAGAGAAAGTGTATAATATACACTAGTTACCTGCACCCAGCAAAAGGTTCTTGTAAGAGAGAGGCTTCTTCTCAGGAATTTTGGTGACTGAAACCACAGGCGTAGGCTGAAGGGCGATGGCAGACATTTTTTTTATATAAAAACGAAAGAAATACGTGTATTTGTTTTCGTGTGGGAGCCGATCGTATGATAAAGCCTAATGAATAGAGTGATACAAAGTGGGGGCCCGCAGATAAATAAGAAATATCACATGGAAACGATAACGAATTCAAGCACAGTGTCTGTTTCGGCTTCATTTGAGTTTCCAAAGAAATTAAAGACACACTCTTTTGAAAAAAAAAAAAAGATTCTTCCGATTTATAACCGTAGTCTATTATCTGAACAATGTTTCTTCTTGGTGGATTCTAAAACAAGATATACACTTGTTTGTATAACTTGTAAGACATTTATATCTCTTATTATTAATACAAGAAATCAGACATAGTAAAGACTGTTTGCCAATATCGCTCATTACGGCACAGCAAAATGTTATGCATCAGTTCAGCATGCGCCTTTTACAAAGCTCATTTACTTAAGCATTCCCCCTACGCCTCGTTGGCTATTTTTAACCATCATCTTTTTGTTTCCTTACTAGATTGTCTCTAGCACAACTTTGGTTCATATCAGCTTCTGACGAAAAAGAGAATAGAGGAACATTTTGAAAGTATAAATCATGTGTGAAATAGTAAATACAAACGCATAACATAATAAAAGCAACCTTTCATCAGCTCCAGCATAATACATAATCTTTGAGTTGGCTAAAGTAAGGCTCATCCATTAGAAGAAATATCCGCTCAAGTCTTGATTAACATTGTTTATATGTAAAAGGTATTCAGACAGTTGATTATATTTTATTATTATTACTACTTTTTGCTGCCATGATGGCCTTTCTATTATTGTTGGTATTATTGGTATTTACATAATGCTGGTCTGCATTTTTTTTGTCCTTGTTAATACACTTGGTCAATCACTCCTCCTCCAAGACACCAATCCTTATCCCAGATAACGACCTGCTGTCCTGCAGCGATGGCACGAATAGGTTCCTTAAATTGCACATGGTACTGGCCGTCCTGGAAGAACAAAGTGGCCTTTTGGGGAAGCTGTCTGTATCTTATCTGCGCATCAATTTCCATTTGACCATTATCTTGAAAAGAAGTTGGTGGCTGATGATGAATCCATACCCACTGGCGAGCACTACAACTCCTGTGAAATAGGGCTGGGTGGTCGGTGCCTGGGACGACCACCAGTTTGTTTTCACTCATTATTTTCTTTGCCACAAACCACTTGTGAGAGCCATGACAGATACGAGATGCCTGTCCTATCGTATAAGCATATAACCCTTGGTGCTCACCAATCACTCGATCGTTTAAATCAACTACGGGTCCGGGGGGCTGTTCGATGTACTGTTCCAGGAACTGTGCAAACCGTTTGCGTTGACCGACGAAACAAATACCCATGCTTTCCTTCTTTTTGGCAATAAAGTCAAGTCCAAGTGAGGAAGCCAGCTGTTTGACGTGTTGTTTTGACTTGATGTTACCTAGTGGAAATAATGTACGACGTAGAGCTTCTTCCTGCACTGTTGACAGGTAATACGACTGGTCTTTGTTACGTTCTAATCCTCGTAATAATTTACCGTCTCGGGTGGATCGACAGTAGTGACCTGTTGCAAACCATACATCCTTTGGTATCTTGTCTAATAAGGCCCCAAACTTGATGAGACTGTTACAGGCAATGTCAGGATTGGGTGTCAGTCCGTGCGCATAGTCATCTAATGTCTTCTCGAAGACGTCATTCCAATACTCTTTTACAAAATCGACATGCTGACAGTCTATTTTTAATATCTCGCATACTCTTTGTACGTCTTCCCAGTCTTCTCTACTTGTACAGACACCTCTTTCATCTGAGGTATCCCAATTACGCATATAGATCCCTTGAACATCGTAGCCTTGTTGTTTAAGTAATGCTGCAGCTACGCTTGAGTCTACCCCACCGGACATGGCCAAGACCACTCGGTTATTGTTCAAGGTTGAGTAACTCTTTTGTAATAAACGAGTCAACATGAATAAACAAAGAAGCAAAAAAAAAAAAAAAAGTAGAGGAATCCCAAATAAAGCAATAACCGAGACTAATTATAATTCAAACATTAAAAAGGAGCTTCTGGAAAGACAGTTTGAGAAGAGGGGAAAAGAAAGTTTTAATATGTCCATCTTTATCCTCTCATTTGTGTAAGAGAAACATTTTTTATTTACATGCAACATCACCAGACAAGTAAAATGTCTATGAGACTATAAAAACCCTCATGATTTTTTTTATTTTTTTTTCATATTTCTCTTGCTTTCTTTTATATATAATGTTGCCTTTCACTCCCGAGAGATCACTTCCTCCTAGTCCATCTCTATCACCAGCGATCGTAACACCTGCAAATGCAACAACACATCACTTACATTCTAATGATAATAATCCAATGGCAGTTGATATTATCGAATTAACAAAATTATTAAATCAGGTCAAGAAGAACCGTCGTGAATCTTTTCCTTTTTTACCTTCTCCGCCTTCAAGTAGATCATCATCCACTTCTTTACGACAAGAGAATGACGACAATAGTAAACAATTACCCTCACAGTTTATATTCAAGAAGCCATATTATAATCAATATTACCATCAAACCCATTTTCATCACTCAATATGTAACACTAAAGATCTGGCATGGATAGATATCATTAAAATGTTTATTGCTGAAGAGGAACAATACAAGGACAACCTGTTTGCGAATCAATTTAAACAAAATATTCAAGGCAGATATGGCAAATGGGGTAAGTCTTATTATTGACGTGCTTTTTTTCTATATGTATATATATATATATATGTGTGTGTGTGTGTGTGTGTTGTATATCTTGAGGCATTTTTGCGTTTAAGGAGTTTCTATTGTTGCATTTGAACTATGAGCTATTTATACTAAATATCTCTCATTCATAGATCGGTTTATCGGGAAAGGAGCTGGTGGCACTGTAAGACTGATCCAAAGAAATAAGACGTTTTATGCAGTAAAGCAATTTCGTAAGAAATATGCACATGAAACTGAGAAAGAGTACATCAAGAAGTTAACAGCAGAGTTTTGTATTGGGTCGACCTTACATCATCCAAATATCATCCAGACTTTGGATATGATTCAACAAAATGATCAATTCTATGAAATAATGGAGTATGCCCCCAATGATTTGTTCAATATCGTTATGAGCGGAATGATGTCTACTTTGGAAATTGCCTGTTGCTGGAAACAGTTGCTAAATGGCCTTTTCTATTTACACTCGATGGGAATAGCTCATAGGGATATTAAGCTCGATAACCTCGTATTGGATCATATGGGAATACTCAAAATCATTGACTTTGGATGCTCTACTGTATTTAAATACCCTTTTGAGAAAACGATGACTTTGACTAAAGGTAAATACGAATGTTTGACTATTGTCTCTCTAACTTATATATATGTCTAGGTGTATTTGGTTCCGACCCTTACATTGCTCCTGAACAATATACACACACCGCTTACGACCCCAGACTGTCTGATATTTGGTCATGTGGCATCATTTTTGTTTGCATGACAATACGTCGCTTCCCTTGGCGCCTGCCTCGTCTATCAGATCCTGCGTTCAAATCATTCGCAACCAACCATAACCAACAGAAATTTAGACTTCTCAATTTGTTACCAAAAGAATCTCGTTCGGTTATGACAAGTATATTGGAAGTAGATCCATCCCGTCGATATTCATTAGACACCATCCTGAATGACAAATGGGTGAAGCAAATCGATATCTGTACTACTGACCAGCCTGGTGCTTGCCATGTTCATCATGTTTCCGTTGTCAACCATGTTTATCAGCGAGGTAACCTTGTCGCGATTACTCCTGAACCTCCTGGATTACTCGCAGAGAAGCAAAAACGCTCTTCAAAAAAATAGTTCCCTTGTATTATATTTTCTCTTTTTAAAATAAAATAATAAGTACCATTTATATTTTTGTACATAAAAGAGAAAAGGCTCATTTTGGTTATTTGGTTATTTTTTCAACGCATCGTCGTCTTGAGCATCTTTCCCCCCCTAAAGTAACCAAAAATCCATCGACTTTCCCCCTTTTTTCTCTCTTCTTTTCTCTTTTTATATATACTTGGCATTATGGCAACTATCGAAACAGCCTATTACGTACCAACATTCTTGGGTTTATCAACCACATTTGGAATATCCTGCGCTATTTCAGCATCATGCATCATAGCCTTTGAAGTCTATAAGAGATTTGAATCTATGCAATGTCTATTCGCTCCTAAATCCTATTTATTCAAGTAAATACAAAATATAATTCAATACCATATTAAACTAATAATGGATATAATAGGAACTCTATTCCAGCACGTCCCAACTACCTGTTTTCCTGGGCAACTTGTACTTTTTCAATATCAGAACAAGACCTGCTTCAAAGGGTTGGATTGGATGCAATCATGCACATACGGTTTCTACGTATGGCAGTTCACTTTCTGGTGTTCCAATCTCTTATTGTCTGTCCTATCCTTTTGGGACTTCATTGGACTGGATCAGCATCTGAGCAGCAAGCTTATTCTGACCATTTCAGATCCAATTCAACATTGTATTATCTATCTATTGCCAACATCAAGAGTAATGATCCTGTCGTATGGACACACGTATTCTTTGCGTACTTTATTTCCCTGACTTGGCTATGGCTCTTGTTTGCAAATCATGTACACCACATTCACCTGTTACACCAACAACCTCGTCAATTGCTTCACAAGAGGACCGTTCTAGTCACACGAATACCTCCTCATCTACGAACAAAAGAGACGCTTGAAGATTACTTTATGAAGCAAGGTCAGGTCGAGTCTGTTGAGTTGATTCCACGCAAGACAATACGATCATTAGATACTTTGTTAAAAAAGAGGCAAAAACTGATAGATGAGCTTGAGCTAACGTTAATACAAATGGCTCGCAAGCGCATCCATTCGGACGAGTCAGGTGACTGGGATCAATGGATTCTTCAGCTACAGGAATATCCAGAATATACAACAATTACAGATATCTTGTCCGAAGTGGAAGCCATGGATAAGGATATTCTTGAACAAAGAACACACATTTCTGATGATGTTACTGCTTCAGCATTTGTTACTTTCAAGTAAGTTTGTTTATACAAAAAAAGTAAACCCTTATTTACATACTTTTAAATAGACGTAGTCAATCTGCTCAAGTCACTTCACAGATAGTGACAAGCTCAAAGCCGGGAATACTTCATGTCAGAATGGCACCAGAGCCAAGAGATATCCTATGGAAACACTTGTTACGAAAAGGAAGAAAGAGCCGACTTTTAGGTGGTGGCAAAAAATGGCTAGTATCTGTTGCGGTCTGGTAGGGGGTCTTTAAGTCTTGTGTTTTCAACTACTTATCTTTCTCCTTATAGGTCACTTACCATCTTTTGGCTATTCCCCATTACATTCATACTTAGTCTTACTTCCATCAGCTCTTTAACACAACATTTCCCATTCCTCAAACAATTCATTGTTTCCTCATTTGTAGTAAGGGCATTTATCCAGAATATCTTGCCTACAATGCTAGTTACTCTTTGTATGAGTATATTACCGTCTATCTTGCTAGGTTAAGTAATTACATGACATTTTATATCTAATAGGCACTTTTGTTCTGACACTTGCTATTTATCATAGAGTTATCAAAACAACAAGACTTTATATCATTCTCTGAGCTTGAAGACACTGTTCTTGGACGACACTATCACTTTGCTATTTTTAATGTCTTGATTGTCTTTTTGCTTGGCACAACCTTTCTAAGCACCATACTCGATGTTGTGTATGAACCCACCATGCTTATTCAACTCCTAGCAAACGCACTTCCTCAAGGCGCGAACTTTTTCTTAAACTACATCTTGTTTAATTCATCAACGCATGCAATGGAGCTTGTTCTTTTAGGGTCACAGCTTTTTGGACATCTCTTTTTCGTTTTACCCTTTGTATCAAAAACACCACGCCTTAAATTACGCTATACCACGCCATGGTCGTTTCCATATTATTATTATTATCCTGCTCATATCCTTGTCCTTGTGATCACACTGACATATTCTGTGATTCAACCACTTATCCTGATTTTTGCCGTACTTTACTTTGCATTTGCATTAGTCGTCTACCGTCACCAGTATTTATACTGCTATCTCCGCAAATATGAATCAGACGGATCACGACATTACCGAAGGATGGTAAGGTATACCTCAGACGGTCTGTTGATCTTTCAAATGACTGTCGTGGGCATCCTCTATCTCAAGGGCGTTCTGACCGCTGCTACAGCTGTACTGCCTTTGATCATCTTTACCGCTTGGGCCAAAATAAGGCTTCATGCTCTGTTCTATGACAGAACCAAGCACGTATCTTCGATCTATGACCCAACTGCATCTTTTAGCCACTCTTCTTCTTGGATAGATGATATATGGAAATTATCGTTGATCAAGTCTTGGTATCTTTCTGGCCGATATGAAGGTCAAGAGCAAGGTAATGACGCCACATCCGAGATAACAACAGTTGCGATACAACAGCCTTGTCATAAACCTCAGCAAATGTTGGACGTGATTCATGTCAAAGTTAGTTATACACGTACAGAATACGTCATGGCAGATAACCTGAATATGTATCCGGATGATTCCTGTTCAGTGTTTGAAACGTATCAACATCCTGTATTTTATCAACCTTTGGATAAACATCTAATCTTACCCCGTCGTTTAAGTTCATCCTTTTGGAAGTTAAGCGAGTGTACATTAATACCATTGGACAGATTTCATAATAAAGTATTTAATGTTTAATTTGTTACTTTTTACAACAAAAACGCGTCTTGGTTTAAAGGAGGAGACGAAGATCCTATTGTGGTTTAAATAGCGGTTACTACTTTTGGAAAGACTAAATGACTTTGTACTTTTGTGCACACATGCTAGTTTTCCAATTTTAAAAGCCCAATTTTAAGTTTCCCTTTTTTTCACTTTTATATTTTTTCTTTCTTTCTTTTTTTTTTTTTTTAAAAAAATAGTTATATCAAATGGACAAGTTAAAGGAAGTAAGTGAAATTAAAGAAACAGAGAGAGAGAGAGAGAGAGAGAAAGAGGTTTCTATGGTGATGTATACTCATACAATTTAGAAACTCGCTGATCTTCGTTCTCAAGCTGAATCTGCTAATGCTCTTTGTGAAGAATATGAAGCCAAGATTAAGCAACTTGAGCAAGAACATACCTCAAAGGACCATGAACTTCTTTCTCTTCAAATCCGTATAAAGAATTTGGAAGAGCAACTGGACAAGACTGAAAACAGTTTACAAACTACATCCACAGAGTAAGTAAATAAATACGAGATTTGTTCGCTTATTAAAAAACTGTATTCAGTTACAATAAAGCTGACTTGAGGGCTGAAGAAGCTGAACGCAAGGTTCAAAAGCTCGAACAAGAATTGTTAGATAAGGAACAAGGCTATGAAGAATTAACAGAAAAGTATAATAGTGCCAAGAACGAGTTGGACGAATTGGCTCGCCAAATGGATGACTTGTAAAAGAAATAATAAAGTATTTCATGTTATCATTCATCAAGTTGTTATATGGGAATCGAGGTAGGTGGAACGTTACCACAAAAGGTCAAGGTGGACGCGCGTATACAAATGGATATGTTTGGCTGGTAAAGGTCAACTTGTGGTATTTGTGAATTGAGTATTTAGTAAACCAAAAAAGGTCCACTGCGCCATCATAATACATGACCTGTGTTAGGATCAAAAAGGTTAATTTTCGTACACTGCTGTGCAATTTCTTGCTACAGCCCAAAACAGTGCGTGAAACCATCATAATTAAATCACCGCATTTGGTAATTTTCTACGTCAGCTGAGATTGTTTCTTTTTTAGCTTTTTTTTGGCCATTTTTTTTTCTCTTTTTCCAAATAAATAAAAATAAAAATGAGCGTTGCAGGCTCAACATCATCCCATGGAACACACTCTCGCTCACCTTCTCGTTCACGCTCACCGCCACCTTATAACGAAGGAAGATATTCTTCAAGGTATCGATATGATTATAATTACAGATCAAATCGAAGCATGTCAGCAGCTTTGGACGATTATAGAGACTTGAGAGACAGAGAACGTGATCGTGAAAGAATGTTGAGAGATGATCGATACTTACCACCTCGAAGGGACAGGTATTTTCTCTAGTCGCCTTCTTTAATTCACCCCTTTACTCACACATGAATATTGCAGGGATTACAGATATGCACCTTATTACCGTGAAGACATGCACTATCCACCTCCTCCACATTCTTATCCAAAACCATCCCCAGGCTCACTTAGAAGAGATGGTATGTTAATGAATCTTTATGCAGCTTATCTAAACAACATTTTGTAGAACCTAAAGACAAACTACCCTCTGGCAGCAACAGCGCTTTAAAAGATACTAAAGACGACAAGCCAATACCTTCCACGTCTTCAGAACCTTACAACAGATATATGGATTGGCGTGAACGAAGATACAGGGATGACGAACAACGTCGTGGCTATGATAGGAGGTAATATCGAAAAATATATATATTTCCTAGTACGACAACTTATAAATTTCACAGGTATATGCGGTATGAATCTTCCGGTTATGGAATGCCTCCATTTGGTAGCGACTCATACAGAGGTGATAGAGACTTGCTGCCTTCACCTGGCATTCCTTACTATGAACGTGATAGGTTAGATGATAGAGATTATTACAGAAGACCCCCGCTTTCAGATTATGATCGTTATCGTCCAAGTAGTGGCAATATGAATGGCAGAGGTGGTACTGGAAGGACCAGCTGGAGACCTCAGCCTGACGATAGAAGACCTTTAGATAGGGAGCGCGAAAGGGAAAAGCCTTATAGTACCTTTAATAACCGAATGAACGACCCCAACAGACCACAACCAACTATGCAGCATCCACAAGCACCATCTAGTGTAGAGTTACAATCACAACCACAACCATCACAGCAGCTAGAACAACAAGTGCAACCTGCGCCGCAAACCCAACATGCAGAACAACAGCTGCAACCACCGCCGCCATTACAACAACAACAACAACAACAACAACAAGAGGCAGAAAAAATGGAAGAGACCAAGTTACAGACACCAGTAATACAGGATGATGCCAAGACACAAGGTGAGTTTTGATCATTGGTAGCAAAGTAGAAATAACTAACTTCTTTTTCTTTAATGAAGCACGTGAAGAAGATTTGACAATACCTGAAAAAGCCGAAACTATAGTAGACATCAAACCAGAACCACCTTTAGAACATGCACCAATACCAGAAAAGGGACCATCCACTACAGAAGAACACCCCCAACCTGTTTCTGAACCAATCAAGCAAGAAGCATCATCAGAGACGCCTTTGACTACAAAGGAAGAGATGACTATCCGACTTCCTTCACCAGCTTATTTAGAAATGACACAAGAACAGATCGTTGAACGCATCGATCATATAGAAAATGAAATAAGCAGATATGAAGAAATGCTGGAAGCTGCCACTAGACGGGAAGAAGAAAATAAAGCGAATAACGAAGACATAGAGATGGTGGACGATGAAGATGAAGAAGATGAAGCAACTAGAAAAGCACAACACGAAGAAGCTAAAAAACAAGCGCTTCAGGCCATGGATGATGATGCAGCAGCTCATCCAATGGAACTGGCAGATTCTCCTGTTATGAGAAAGCGGCCACAACTGTTAATCAACCAACTTCGAGAAACGGATGAATCAGACGAGCTCTTGTGCGAACAAATTCTCCAGGACAACCGCAGGATTGCAAAAGAAAATTCAAAGATAATTGGAGGCTGGCAGAACAAAGACGAGGATGATTGGTCGGATGAAGAAGCATGGTCAAAGCCTCTATACAAGAGTATAGAAGATTATGCTTGCTATCAAGAGAATGTGAAATCATTTGAAAAGCTGCGTTTAAAGATGGCACATGCCCTTTCTATTCAAAACACTGCATTGAAGAAGAAGGAGCAGATGTTAAAGCATGAATTTAAAATGCTTTACGACCAGTGGAGAGATAAAAACTTGGTACTCGACCGTATTAGAAATCATGAACGCAAGGGATCAGAGAAATATCATCGTGGCTCAAACAGGAAACGGGACGATCAAGCTGAAGAATACACCGACAATGTCATTTTTATCGCTGGAGCACCAGACGCACTTCGTTTTAAGAGCGATGGTACTTCGACGCCTTATACTAATAATGGCCTATATACATCGGATGCTGCTCGCTCAGAGGCTGAGTTACTGGAAATCATTCAATCTTTGGAATCAGCCGAGATGAGAAATCCTGAATCCCGTGCTAAAAAGACGACAGCCACTATTCCACCCATGATCCTGGATGTTCGTGAGCGCATGCGAACATTTGATGACCGCAGCGGACTTGTTGAAGACCCGTTGACGTATTATCATACTGGTCCAGATACAGGCGATATATGGAATCAGCAGGAAGTAACGACGTTTATGGAAAGTTACATGATGTATCCCAAACAATTTGAACGCATCTCACGAGCCATTGGCACAAAGACAGCAACACAATGTGTCTTGTTTTATTATCGTAAGAAAAAGAAGATTGACTTCAAAGCGCTGATGAAAAAGGGTCGACGTGGAAAGGCCAATAAACACCGAGATAGGATAGCTGCTGCCATCCGTGCTGTCACCGGAGAATCGGGTACAACAACAAGAAAGGCTAAGAGTAAGGGATCTGCTCTGATGGCCGATATTGGCGAAGCACAGAATTCTAGAAAAGCTAAAGAAAAAGACGCTGAGCGCAAAAGCAAAGAACTTCGTGATTTAGAACAGGCAAACTCGTACTGGGATGGTGTCGCTGAACGTAAGAAATCTAAACGACCATCTACCGTCACAAGCAGTGCCTCTGACGATCCTGAAATGATGCTGCAGGAAGGCAAACGACGCTCGCAACCACAGCAACAGCAACAGCAACAGCAGCGCCGTAAGGGCCGTTCGCCCCGTGAATCTATGTATTTAGCAGACTTAATATATCCAAACGATAAGCGCGCAATGGAAGGATCTGGGGAAGAAGAGGATGAAAAGGTGTATTCTGGTGGTGCAACCAAATGGACAGATCGTGAAAAAGAAACCGCTATAGAAGCATTCAAACAATACGGCAGAAACTTTGCACAAGTGTCTTCATTACTGCCTTCTAAAACCGAAGAACAAGTTCGTAACTTTTATCACAACTTTAAGCGAAAGAATGGACCCAATGTATTTAATGAAGAAGACAACGCCCGCGAGAGCTCAGCGGTCAGCGTACTAAGTGGTCGAACCGATTTGAAAGCTGAAGAAGAAGACGCGGCAGCGGCTCTCGTTGGTATGTTCCAAATGGGCGCCAATCGAGATGATATACCACGTTCAAGAACGCCTAGTTCGTATGAGGATATATCTTTAGGGGCAACGACACCACCACCACAATTACCATCTGGAGGCGGAATTGCAGGTGCCCAGAGACGACGACGGGTACGTACAGCTTCAGGCAGAGCAGAAAGCATGCTGGACGACGACTGGACAGATAGCGATTATGTCTCCAAGACTGGAAACCGCAAAATAGGACGCACGTCATCTTTATCAGACAAACGATCGTCTTATTCCTCTTATTGGTCAGTATCTGAGCGTAATGATTTCTTAAAGTATCTTGAGATGTATGGCCGAGACTGGGAAAAGTTGGCAAATGCAATGAAGACAAAAACTGTCATTCAAGTGCGCAACTTTTATGCGAATAATGAAGACAAGATGCAGCTCAAAGAGATTGCGGATAGATTCTATGCACGTCAACATGGCATCACAAGTAGCATGACTCCCTCCTTTGATAAAAACAACGTTCAACGTTATCAGCCATTACAGTCGTTTCCTTTCCCATCCACAATACATACACCAGTTCCGCCCCTGGTGCAGCCTTCGCCGTCTAATACGCAACAGAATTATGGTATGAGTTCAAGTTACTTTCCATCAGACAATAGAATGTCTAATGCCGGTTACCAAGATACGCCTCAACCATCCCCTTCTTCTTCTCTTACAACCCAACAACAGTCATTACAACAACCACAACAACAATCACAACAACGAACACCAGATACCGTTCCATCGGCTGTTACAAAAGTAGCTGATCTGCTAAACAATGATGATCCTTCGGAAACCAATCAAAATAACTGGGAAACTTGGTTTGGTTCATGATCCTTACAATTTCTTTTTCCCATATTATGTATCATAGTCTTTACAACCAATCATCATACGTACACTATCGTATATACATATAATATAGTTAATTTATGAATGTAGTAATAACCTTTTTTTTTTACTTTGTCTCTTGTAATAAGAATTATTTATATTTCTTTAGTATTTTCTCCTTATTGAGTTACAATGCCAGCAGAAGGAAAAAAAAGGAGAAACAACACCTCTTTTATATACACGCAGAAAAAGCGTATTTTATGTAGGTCTAATCTCTTCCCCCTTTCTTTCTTTCTTTCACTTTTCCTTTTTTTTTTTTTTTTCAAAGTATGGCCTCTATCCAGCCTCCTTCTAGTTATGGCACGCCTTATTGTTCACGCATCCGGTCGATGCATGGTCATAAATTACCTACCAGGCCTGAGGACGCGGTTCTATCGTTTGGTATTCCAAAAGATTTCAACAATCCACATCATCAAATGGGAATAAAGAGCAATAGCTGGTTTACATATGACAGAAAAAAGAGCTATTCATCCACAACAACGTCATTAGCTACCACAATCGTTTCAGTCGAAGATAAAAAAATAAATTTATCAAAGAGAATTAACCGAAGATCGTATGCTGCCAATAGCGTCAAGATCAGACAAGTGGAAGTGAGTCCAAGCAGGTAAAAATAACAATGAATGCAGCCATATTCACCCATCTGATATATGACTATAGTTTCACAAAGATACGGGTACTAGGCAAAGGAGATGTAGGCAAGGTCTATCTCGTAAAGCAAAAGGGAACAGATAAGCTTGTGGCAATGAAAGGTATGGTTTATCATGTGTAATTCACTAGTTGTTAATGTGGCATAATTTAGTTTTATCAAAAAAGGAAATGATACGTCGAAATAAAGTCAAACGAGTCTTGGCAGAACAAGAGATATTATCAAGTGCGAACCACCCCTTCATTGTATCACTCTACCATTCATTTCAAAGTCAAGATCATGTTTATTTCGTCATGGAGTATTGCTCAGGAGGTGAGTTTTTTCGAGCATTACAATCATGGCCTGGAAAATGTCTTCGTGAAGATGAGGCAAGGTTTTATGCTGCTGAAGTAATATCAGCATTAGAATATTTGCATCTTCAAGGCTTCATCTATCGAGATTTAAAACCAGAGAGTAAGTAAAGCCAAACACTAGATGCTAAGATAAAAGAGAAGAGAGAGAGAAAGAGAGAGAGTAATGATTTCTCTATATAGACATCTTGCTCCATGAAAGTGGACATTTGATGCTGGCCGATTTTGATCTCAGTAAACAATCATTGCCTGTAAGCCCACCTGGGATCTACAATACTCCTAATGCTGTAAGTCATATGAATAGGCGCGCATTTATATATTAAATGTTTTTTTTTATTGTTAGCCGCCCTTATTGGATACAAGATCATGCATAGCACAATTAAGGACAAATAGTTTTGTGGGTACAGAAGGTAATACAAAGATCCCACTTGCACTCCTTTATTTTAATTAAAATCAATTAGAGTACATTGCACCTGAAGTTATTCGAGGATGGGGACATACCAGTAGTGTCGATTGGTGGACATTAGGCATTCTGATTTATGAGATGCTAGTAAGACTATACAACATGTATCTGTATCGATCTAATGTTACCCTTGCTTAGTATGGTACAACACCGTTCAAGGGGTACAATCGAAATGAGACATTCTCCAATATTATAAAAATGGATATCAGCTTCCCAGCGACTAAAAGAAATAAAGAACCGCAGGCGGTATCTTATCATTGTAAATCACTTATAAAACAATTACTTGCAAAGCAAGAAAATAGGAGATTAGGATCTAAAGCAGGAGCATCCGAAGTCAAGGCTCATCCATTTTTTAAACCGATCAAATTTGCTCTCTTACGACATATGACTCCTCCTATTATCCCTGGAAGTAATTTTGATGTACCTCTCTATTGTCAAAAAGAAAGTGAGTGTAGAGAATCAAGTATAACAGAAGAAGAGAGATGCACATCTTTGTCATTGCAGGATCCATTTGCTAAATTCAATTCTGGTAAGCTAGATATATTTGCTTATATAGTCAGACTATAATTATTTCGTAGTTACACTCTACCATGAAGGTGATTCTGATACAGAGACGGTCTCTCTTGATAAAGGAGATTAAAAAAGTGTAAATAATTATGCAAATTACAACTTACACAGACGGTTACAGATTGTGTAAATAAATAAAAACAGTTTCAGGAATTCCCGTTTTAGCTTTGCTTAAAAGGTTAATTTGTAACAGAAAAAGCAAAAAGTTACAAAAGACCCATGACTCATTTTCTCCAATCTTGACTTTCCCCTATTGAAAACAAAGAACCTTTTTACTTTTTCCGATTTTCTGTATGGAAAAAGTAAGATCCCGTGCTTATTCATCCCCCACTCTTTTTCGCTTTGACCATCTATTACTATAGTAACGGATAGGAAAAAAAATATGAATGACATATTGTTTCCCCCCTTTTTGTTTTGGTTTGCTTCAAATATAGATGAAACTAGTTTTATCCAAACATTCTTTTCTTGCTGTTGTACAACAAAGTGTGAATGACCCGCCATTTTAGGCAAGTGGCACTACCTTTTTATATAAAAAGGACTTGGCCCGCGCGCGTTTTCATTCCGTAAATCTTTTTTTTTATATATTTATATATTATGAATTACTCGGTTATAAGCGATAAATCACGGCTAATGAATCCTATGACATACTCTACATTTAAAGACATTCCAAATGATTCTGTTGTTAACTTACTAGCTCAACATTCAAGCAATCATTTGAATTATTCTAATAATGATTCACTCTATCAAGATAACTATGTCTTTGACGATTTATATCCAAGGAAATCCCCTTCCTCCTCTCCTCCTCAGGCACAACCCATGTATTTCAATGGAAGATTAAGAGCATCCTCATCTTATTCTTCATTTCAAAACAATGATTTATTCCAACAACAACAACAACAGCAAAAGGATGATAGTCATAGCTTTGATGAAGAATACATAAACCAAGCCAAGTAAAAAAAATAAAATAAATATATATATATATTTCTTTTGTTATTTATATGCTTTATTTAGTATGCAAGCCATTATGGAAAAAAGACGCAGACGAAGAGAATCTCATAATGCAGGTAAAATGATTTAATGAACAATATGACAAATAATAAACATTTAATAGTTGAAAGAAGACGAAGGGATAATATTAATGAAAGAATACAAGAGCTTGGAACACTTTTGCCTGACTCATCAGAAGAAAACAAGATGAACAAAGGTACAATACTACGCAAAAGTGTAGAACAAATAAGGAAATTGCAACATGATGTATATCAACATAAGCAAAGAATACATGAATTAGAACTCTTACTGCAGCAATTAAGACGGCCATTGTAAAGGATAAAGGAGTGTGTGTATATAAAGATTATATATATATATATATATAAATATATTAAATAAACTGAATAATTTACAAAAAAAAAGCAGGTATATTTACAAAGACTCATGTTGCGATAAAAATAAAACTTTACCCATTTCATAAGTACTAATCATAATCGCACAAGATGGAGCTACTTTAGCTATTCTGGGAGTCAAGCCTCTGAATAAGCCTCGAATGCCTTCCTGCTTATAAACATGTTCAAGTATCTCAGGTACCTTGACATGTCCTGTCGCATTCACTTGTCTTTTTGTCTTGGCTACATCAAAAGGTGTTGTCACTGCCGCAGCAAACTAGTGAATGTTAAGTACATGATATTAATAATCAACAATAAACCCTACCATGCCAGAAACAGCGCCTGCCAGAAATGATGCTTCAAGTTCATTTACACTTGATTCAATGTGCCTTTTACATGTTTCATAGCCCATCCAATAGATAGCAGAGAATGGTACATCTCTCCATAACGTAGGCGGTAATCCTCTCCATAATGCTCTCAATCCATCCTGACCGACCATATCTTGTATTCCTCCTAAAATATCTATGGAAAGAACAGTTAATAAGTGTGTTGCATACAAAGTATGTAGGCTTACTTTTAAAATCATGAGCACCCACAGTCGCTTGAAGTCTAGTGCGAAACAATTCGATAGGTGATATCATGGTAACAGCAACTGTACGTGCAACCGCTCCAGCTATCAATGGTGCGTAGTCTTGGGAAGGTATAGAATCTTTTAATTGTTCGTATCCAACAAAGTATATCACATTAGCTGGTATTGACATCACAAGTGCAGGCGATAGTCCTTTCCAAAGAGCCTTGACACCTTCATACTTTATTATCTTGTATATGCCATCAAATGTTCCTCTAAATATCAAATGTTGCTGCTGTGCAATAGCACATTCATGAATATTGGCCATTTGAAATTTGGTCTTTCTAAAGGGTATTTTCTTTAATAAAGTCATGGGTTGTGTCAGATTACATTGGCTCAGGGCAGTACAGCAATATTTAGGAATTGTACGTTGTTGTGTCTGTAGTCTCATTTTGATGACGTCCATAGGTGTCACCATAAGAGAAGTAATCAAGGCACCAGCACAGGCTGATATTAATTTTTCTATAGTTGTATTATTCTTATTATTTGACATTCCTTCCCTCGTTAGAAGAAGAAGAAAAAAAAAAAAGAATCAGATAAACTGGGGGAATAAAAAATAAAACCAGCCAATCATTTTCTATTCATTAGTCAACATTTCAAAGTCTGTCGATGAACTTTTTTCTATTTGTTTACTTATTAAATGAGAGATATTCCAACTTCAATAACTGAATTGCAACTATCTTCTCCATTACCTTCTCCAAGTCAACAAAATACAAATAATACAGCCAGAAATAATGAATTTATACCGTCTATGCATACGAATACCAGTCCTTGTACTTTAAATAGTAGTAGTAATAATAATAATAATATATCAGCATCTCATTCAGTTACAAGTACAATCACACTTCCTTCATTACAATCAAGTCCATTATACCCTTTAGCTTCAAAAGAGACACCTTTACATTTAAAAAGATTTAATTTTGAAATGAATGGCAAATCATGTACATTTGAAGAAATCAATGTAAGTATTATTATTATTATATACAGCCTCTTTATGTATATTTATACTTTTTAAAGACAATGCCAACAAGAAAAAGAACAGCTTCCGTTTGGGATGAAGAAGACAATGAAAAAAGTTGTAAACGTACTGAGCTAATCAATCAAGTCGACAATGACGAGGATGAGGACCAAGATATCTATGCTGACGACATCATACCCGAAAGCCCCAACTCTGCACTACCTTCACCCATCTCAGATATAGAGCAAGATTGGCCTGTAGAAACAATGGAAGATACATTTGATGCTTTACCCGAGCAAATACAGACGTATGCCCTTTTTCAACTATTGAAAAGATCTCATCGAAGTACACTCAAAGTGGTGAGAGACAGTATTCTTGATTGTACTCGGAAAGACATTCTCTTGTCGGTGCCTATCAAGATTGCACATCTCATACTTTCCTTTCTCGATATACCTTCACTCTGTCGGGCTTCTGGTGTAAGCCATGGATGGAGAGAGCTTATTGATAATGCAACAGAGACCTGGCGATTGAAAATGATTGAGAACAACTTTACTCCATCTTTAAAAGAGGAATATTGCATCCTTCATTCTGTCACCAACCCTTACAAGGCCATCGTCCGTCGGCATACGATCATGCGACGTAATTGGACACAGAATAAGCACCGCAAGTTGCTACTACAGGGCCATGAGGGCCGTTTGATTACCTGCTTACAATTCGATGATGAAAAGATTATTACTGGTTTTGCCGATAGCCACAGAATTCATTTGTATGACATCAACACGGGCCAACTAAAAAATGTGATGGAGGGGCATGAAGGCGATGTTTGGGCATTAGAGTACGTCGGCAACACACTCGTCACAGGATCTATTGACCGCACCGTGCGTGTGTGGGACATCAAGCGGGGTCTCTGTCGCTTCGTCCTTCGCGGACATACCAGTACCATACGCTGTCTAAAGATTGTTATGCCCACCATGATAGACAATCAGCTACAGCCAAGTGAGCCACTCATCATCAGCGGCTCCAGAGATATGACCATCCGTGTTTGGAAATTACCTAACTTGAACGATTTACCTCTTCCTCTTTTTGATGCAGTCGAAGATGACTTTATCTCAAGGAGATATCTAAAGTATACTCTAAAAGAACATGAAAACGCTGTACGAGATATCGCTGTTCACGGTAATACATTAGTCAGTGGCGGCTATGATTATATGGTCATCGTCTGGGATCTAGCTACGGGTCGATCAAAGCATATACTCAAAGGACACACAATGAAAGTATATTGTGTGGCTATCGATCCTAAACGAAGGCATTGCATTAGTGGAAGTATGGACTTTACAGTTAGAATATGGGGACTAGACGATGGAGAGTGTAAATTTGTACTACAAGGTATATTTTCTTTTTTCTCATATGACCGTTTTTAATCACATGAATAAATATATAGGCCATGCTATCTTGGTCGGACTGATCGGCTTAGTGGACGATTGCTTAGTCAGTGCTGCCGCTGATCACACCCTCAGGACGTGGGACCCTGCCACAGGTGATCGTCGCCGTATCTTTGCCGGTCACCGAGGGCCGATTACCGCATTTCAGCATGACCAATACAAAATCATATCAGGATCAGAAGGTGCCGTCAAGATGTGGAATACACAGACAGGCGAACTCATGCACGACTTAATACAAGATGTGCAAAGTGTTTGGCGCATCTCATTTAACGAAAGAAGATGTATTGCTGCTGTCAAAAAGTAAAGTAAAGAAAGAAAATAGGTCTATAGTCATCTAACTTGTTTGTTACTTAGTGATGGAGCTACACAATTGGTTGTATTAGACTTTGGAATACATGGATTAGAAGAATCATAGATTATTTAACAGAAGGATTATTTAATACATATTCTATATTGATTTAGTAGATAAATACTCTATTTCTATATAATAAATTATTGAGAGGTACTAAAAAGACCACGGCCAGCCAAGAGATCAATGATAGGACGATGTTCTGCCCACCATGCATTATAAGGCTTACGATTCTTCATGTCAGTTTCTTTCATCAAATCAGTCACAGGTCTAAACACAATTGAGTTTCCGTGAATGCCAGCCACTGTCACTGATTGATTGGTATTAGTCAGTTCAACAGGAGCAGCATTACCCGCTTGTTGTGCCTGATCTAGTGCTTCGGATGCATGGGTTTCAATAAACTGGATAGCTCGTACAGTGATACGGGTGGCACGGATACGATCCAAAGGAGAAGGTGACGTGCCTTGTTGGATATGACCAAGGATAGCTGTACGAGAATCAAACATGTCTTCGCCTTCGTCCTTGAGTATATTTGAGATAACTTCGGTTGTGTACGTCTTGGAAACATCCTCTGTACGAAGAATGATTCTGCCCTCAGAGCGATCAGGATCATCATCTGCGTACATGGCCTTTAAGTGGTTCACATCAGATTGAAGGCGAGAGAGACTAATGCCTTCTTCGGGGATATAGACCGTATTGGCACCAACGGCAAGACCAGCTTCGACTGCCAAGTAACCGGAACGACCACCCATAACTTCCACAACAAACACACGACGACGTGATGATTGTGCTGACTGAACAATAGCATCACAAGAATCAACGATGGAGTTCAAGGAAGTATCAGAACCGAGAGAGTAGTCTGTGCCTGGAACATTGTTGGAAATAGTGGCAGGGATGAGAGTGATTGGGATACGGAGACTAAGATATTGCTGACGTGCCTTTTGCAATTGATCAAGAGCAGCATAGGCTTCAAATCCACCAATGACCAAAAGACCTTGAATCTGATGTTGCTGAAGTTGGTAAGTGATCATGCCCATATCAATGTCCTTGCCTGGAACAGCTCGGTTTGTGCCTAATTCGGATCCACCTAGGTCCGTCCAACCGTCGACAGACATCCAGCTCATTTCTTTCATGCTACCACGAGCGAGACCTGCGAAACCATTAAAGACGGCAATGGGCGTGTGACCACGGTTGAGACAGTATCGGACGGCAGTACGAGTGGCAGCATTCATACCACCTGCTGGTGCACCCACGTGAACAATAGCAATACGCATCTGCCTGTGCTTGGGCAAGCCCATTGAGTTATCGTCCAAGATGGTGGTGGCGTTGTATGCTTCATACTCTTCAGCAAATTGAGGATCACGAAGGGCCATGGCATGAGCAAAGTCCTTTCGAGAGATGGCTTCAGCTACCTCGTGTGTCAACTTGACGGCTTCCATCAGAGGGTAACGAGTGACCTTATTGTTGCTCATACCAATCATGGGTGAAGGTGCATCGGGCGTTGCCTCCAGCACGGCGTTCACGGCTTCAATAGATTGCACAGTAGCCAAGAGACGGTCAAAGAAAGCAGGAGAACCACCACGTTGCGTATGACCAAGGATGGTGACACGTGTGTCTAGGCCTAGACGGTTCGTCAAGATATCCTTGAGATGCTCGGCCTTGATCGCATTCAGATTCTTGTCAATGGCACCTTCAGCCACAATAACAACAGTCTTTCGCTTGCCGAGTTTTCGATGACGTTCAATCACAGAGCACATGGTTGATTCCCAGTCATCTTCTTGTGGTGGCTTTTCAGGAATAAAAACAAAATCGGCTCCTGTAGCAATACCGGCCATAAGGGCTAACCAACCACAATGACGTCCCATGACTTCAATAACAAATGCACGGGAGTGAGATAAGGCGGTGGTAGAGACTGAATCAACAGCTTCACAAATACGGTGTAGCGATGTGACAGCACCAATGGTGATATCAGTGGATGACATATCGTTATCAATGGATCCGACAAGACCAACAATTGTCAAATGCTTATATGTCTCGGCTTGCTCTCCATTGATACGACCAGTTTCCTTTAACTCCTTGACCAGACCACTCCATTCAGAACGGAAGAGGTCAGCGCCCGTAAGTGACCCATCACCACCACATACAATAAGTGAATCAATACCGTTTTTGATCAGGTTTTCTGCAGCTCGAAGTCTACCCTCTCGCGTTTTGAATGGCATGCATCGAGCTGTACCAATTGTAGTACCACCCTATATTAGATCATTTACCTCAACGTCAAGTTCTTTTCCCTGTGATTGTAAACTTACCACAGCGAGCCATCCACGTACGCTCTTCCAATCCATCTTTTTCAACAAGTCACCACCGTCCACAAGACCTTTGAAACTCAGTTAGGGACTACTGATAAAAAATGGGAAGAAGCGGGAATATATGCATACCTTGGTAACCTTCGTAGACAGCAAAGATATCACATCCTTTAGTGATACCATAGCGAACAACAGCACGTACGACAGCGTTCATACCAGGAGCATCGCCACCTGAAGTGAGTACGGCAATCTTTTGACGTTTCTTTTGAGAATTGGCAGTAATGGCCGTGTTGATAGCTTCAGCCGCATTGTTGGTAATTTCGATTGCCTTGTTGGTAAACACGATTACATTATTGAGAGGATCTATAGCGTATAGCTTCATATCACCATCCTTACTATGATCCTGTACAGGAGTACTAGCAAGCTTTGATTTGATTTCCTACAATTCGAAAGAGGTTTAGAAGCATAAATAAAAAATTTTAACCATGGGCTTACTTGAAGATTTTCTGTATAGAAGGCAAGAGCAATTTCTTCCAACGACCAGTCACTGTCTGTGCTTGGCTTAGCTTGCTTCTTTGCTTTACTGTTTAATACAAGTTGAATGGTTGTATTTGATTCTGATCTTAGCCAGACAGTTCTTTCTTTATATGTCTTATCAGACACGACATGAAAGCCTATAGCTTCGTAAAAGCTGATAGTTTCTTGTACTTCTTGTTGATTTGACGCGTTAAAGATGATGAAGGATAAACCTTGAGACAGCATTTTTTTTTACAAGATGCAGAAAAGAAAAACTGAAAAGAAAAAGCTAAAAAAATGGACTAATATTTATAAGGTAGCGGTTATCTAATTTTTAAAGAAGGGTTTACATGTCAAATAGAGGTGTGACGAATGTATATGATCTTTTTTACTGCGATAAGCTCATTTAAACTCATATAGTCTGATGTCATAGATATGAGGATTACTCATTTTTATATATAGTCATTAAATAGGGGGAAAGGGTATACATTACATACATATTCATTAAATACACAAATTCATTTATTTACACTAAAAAAGAAACACAGAAATCGATAACATCGATAGCCAGATAATCCCAAGATAATTCTCTTTCTTTTCTTTTCTTTTCTTATTTTACATAAAACCCTTGACTTTCTAGTATGGCTGTATATAACATTCTCTTTAGCTTCTCTTTTGTATGATATTTATATAACACTAGCTGATTAAAACATGTATGCGCAGAAGGCAATCTATCATCATCTTTAATCTCCATTTCAATTCCCTTTTGATTACTTTTTTTTTTTTTTTTTTTTACCTGTCACTATCTCCATTGTTACCACAGGTGATCTTGAGGTGCATCTGGGTTGCGCCTGTTGCTGGTATACGATCACTTCCAGTTACAAACATGAGTAATTTACGTTGCATCTTTGGTTCCATCGCCTTCATGATGCTCCAAAAGTTACTGGCAAATGTGAGCATATCATCATTTTGTGTCATTTTATCTTACACTATCGTCTCTTCATTTTCATCAAATCCAATATACTCTGTTTGTCCTTTTAAATCGTCAATCTCTAATGGTTCATCACTTCCTCTGATAAGTAGCTCGATTTCTTCTGGTCGAAAAAGCTATTTTTTTCATATTAGTTTAGAACTTTATATCATCTTCACTTACTGAAAGAGCATTTCCACCACAAACATGATAAAATCCACGTTTAAATGCTCCAAACTGTCGTTCGACACTTGTATTTAGCACAAATTCAGTATATAATGATACAAACTTGTGTCTGTTCTCTTTTGTGACCATGATATTCTCACCATTTGATATCAAGGGTATACATATTCTCTGACCGTACTTGTCAATTTCTGCCACAAAAGAGCAACAAAACACATTTTCAACATCTCCTTCAAACTCGAGTAGCTGATCAAATCCTTTCTTAAGCGCAGGACGAAATTCACCTAGATCGTCCAATCCGACAGGCATGCTTAGTAACTTTTTGTAGCAAGCAGTAGGTAGATGTACGTCTAGAATAGTCGAATTATAAATAGCTAGTCCCAAGACAACGCCAACTAGAAAAAATTGATCTTCGTTTTCAAAGCTTGTAGGATTGAACCAGCAGAGATTTGAATCTTCATCATAGGTGAACATGCCATATTGTGGATCAAATAGGGATCGAACGAGTAATAGGAACCATTCTTTTCTTAGACCTCCAGCGTCCACTCCTTCTTCACCGATAAACTCAATGCGAAGTGATTTTTTTAAGTCGAGTTCGTTTTGTGCCAACTAGAGAAATGAGTAAAGCAAATAGAAAGAGTGTTTCTGCTTACTTGTCTTAGAGAATCCTCAATTAGATTGTCTCTGGAAACTCTCAGGATTAGATATGGCATAGATAACTTTTGATAGAACAGCATGTTAAAGAATGCCTCTCTCCATTTCGTCTCCATCTGCTGTTTTGCGTCAAACTCTACAATTTTCATTTTCGATCCCATGCTAATCAGAAACGGGTATTGACAAAACGCAAATTTTCTAGTAACGGATTGCCACAGTTCAAAGTCTCCCATAAGATTGATATAGTCTACCATAGTGTTATAGAAACTGCATATGGGTACCTTATTTGTTTGATTGTTTGCTGTAACTAAAGTGTGTGTTAAAAGGGATTATAGTTGGATCAATGTGAGCATAATTACACAAGAGTGCCATGACTCGAGCCGCACTAGCCAT
Organism: Rhizopus sp. PT2906; assembly: GCA_025529335.1. Classification (NCBI taxonomy): domain Eukaryota; kingdom Fungi; phylum Mucoromycota; class Mucoromycetes; order Mucorales; family Rhizopodaceae; genus Rhizopus; species Rhizopus sp. PT2906. Next base: position 52,892 of record JAMYHX010000126.1, read on the forward strand.
TTTCCAATCAGACTCATAAGATGTAGGTAATGCCATATGGCTCTTTCTTGCTCGAGATATCCGATGACTTAAGAATGCGTGTATCAACTCGATCTTAGCATTAAACTCCTTGACGGGGTATCTATTTCAGCATGAGCTACTTTGAAAATATACATATGCTTCACTTGTATTTTTTTTTACCTTGTAAACCATTTTATTAAAGCGTGGTGACATTCATGACTAAGGCAGCTGAGAATACCAAATATGCGCTTTAATAGGTTATGATGATATTTTGTCTCTGCAGGGAAATTATGTTGTGCTAACAATGGATTCTAAATATGGATAATTACACTATTCTTTACTCTTCTTTTTTTGTTATTTACCTCGAGTATGATTAATAAAAATCGGATATCACTCATCCTCCTTAGTGGAACAGCTGGTCGTTTCAATAGGCGATCGGTTGCAGACATCATACCTCGTATAACATTAACAGGCTAGATGACAAGTTCAATACATTTATATGCATTTATGCATTCTCTTTACCAGACTCAAGATGATTCTATATGCATCTCGTACTTCATTCATATCAATTCCACTTGTCTCTAGTGTCGTTTCTTCTTCCTATTCAATTACTATAAATAACACACAAGATATGAAAAAGAAAAGATAACGTTACAGTCAAGAAGCTATGATTCAAGCTAACCCAGCTACCAAATACTGTCTCAAGTAGTTTTTCAATTGGCTCATAGATCTCTTCTCGCTCTTTGTCACCCAAATTAATTTTTTTCATCTTTTTCGACTTTTCCCTTTGTTTACACTCGTTGACTGCCTTTTTTAAAGATCTAAGTGTAAGTGGTTGATTTCCTATTTGATCTCGGATATGAGGCTTAAGGTCATTGATGGTATCGCAAGCAGGGCATCGAAATCGTGATACGGTGGTAGGGTATTTGAGGTCACTGTTGAGAAGGGGGTTGTCAGAAAATAATAATAACAATATCTACCTGTTACAGCACATGCACTTTCCCATGGTTATCTGATAGGATTAGTCTTTTACTTTAGAAAACAAGTCTAATATGTATATGTACCATGTTGTCACTTTCCATCAAGTCATTAGAATGTTTGTTAGAAGAGTTGCAAGTTGGATTGAGTGATGACAAGTGAGATGACTGTTTAGTCTTTGATGAGTTTTTTCTTGAATCTAACGATAAACTTTGAAAGTCTGTCATTGAGAAGAAAGTGATATGCAATCATCCACCAGTGATAGAACAGGAAATTGAATATGTATCACGTGAGGGAAACCCCGCGCTGTCGTAAGAAAGAGAAAAGAAGAAGGAGGGGATCATCAAACCTTACAGGTAAACAAATATGCAATTAAAATAGCAGCCACACTGTTGGATGTATTAAAAAAGTACTTTTATATATGTGTGTTTGTATGTTTGTGTACCTATAGCTGTAAATAATGAAGCAAGGTAAGTCTTTGGCTCACAGTCGCAAACCTGGACGCAAGCCACCACGGAGTATCAATAGACCGTGGTACAAAAGTATCCCCTTTTTCAACAGTAGGGGTCCTTTTTTCACAAATATATAAAATGGCATATCGTGCAGCACCTATCAAAATTGCCAAGCATGTGTCCAGCTTGTTAAAAGGACGTCTACTGAAAGAGCCTCCTGTATGGCTTCCCGTAGTACAATCCATTCCTCCTGGACCAAGTGTCATTCGATCTCAAAATGAAGAAATCAATGTCTCTGGACAAACAGACATTGAAAAGAAATTATTCTCTACACACAAGACAACCAATAGACAGCGTTACTCTCAAAAGCATTTACGTACACCTCCACCTAGACCACGCGCTATTGTGTATCCTGAAGATAAATTAAGAAAGCAGTTTTATAAAGATCATCCTTTTGAACTTGCAAGACCCAAGGTTTTAGTTGAAAACGAATTAGGCATTAATCGAACTGACTACAGTAAACTCATGTTGGATGGTATGCATCCTTCTCAAATTGATGGTGAAGCGTATGTTTTTACATGATAGAAAAGAAAAAGAAAAAGTATTAACAACCATTGTGTAGTGTGATCAAGTATCAACTTCATTTGATGACACATGAAAACATGACAGAAAGACAAGCTTATGCCAAAGCAACTGCAGAATTTTATGAAATTAGAGCACAACAAGAAGAAGAAGAAAGAAAAGCAAAGGAAAAGATGAACAATGCATTAAACAACCTTCAGAGCAAAAGGAAATGGACCGAAAGAGGAATATATCTTGAAGAAAGAGCCTTACGAGAGGGCCAAATTGCAGATGCACAGTTTTAGATTTTATTTGAATAAAAAAAAGGAAATATATAGCTTAGTTTTGTTCCTTTGTGAAGCCTTCGATGTGAGTAAGAGCCAATGTTAAACGGATAGCTAGTCGATGTTCAAAGTCAAATCGACTATAATCTACTGCCCTTTTCCAGACCTGCTGGCTTTTTTCTTTAGTGTCAAGTATCCAGCATGAAATACCTGCCTCCCATAAGGCAAAGGGTACAGTCCAAGTATCGTCCAAGATACAATCTTGGTGATCAATAACCCAGTTTAGATCCAAAGTCGTTTCCTCTGGGCGACCAAGAATATTTAAAACAGTTGCTTTGACTACAAAAAGAGAAGCGAGTTCATTAAAATAATCTGGCAGTGGTTTCTCTGTAGCGATCTCTTGCATTCGTTCTTCCTGTTCTAATTCTTCGCATTTTTGAATAGCAGCCAGTCCACGATTGAGTCGTTCTAATGATACCTCGAGTAACTCATGTGTCATGTAAGGAAGCAGATTAAAAATAGACATATATTCTAGTGCAGGCACAAAAAAGTCCAAATTTTGAAATCCACTCTTCTGAAACATGTTTACCTTACGAAGCACATAGGCATCTATATCTGATAAGCGACCACCTAACTTCTTGACTACCAACTTGGGAACCTCTGCAAACAAGATAATAGCCTGTGCTCTCTCCCCTATCATTTCATAGCAAGCACCTTGCATATATCGATAGAACGCAGGAGATTCGTATCTTTGCTCAAACAGATACTTGAAGGCACTGGCAGCATGGATCCAATTGCCTGTAATCATGTGATTAATGGCAATTTCAAGTCGACATGCATTCGAAAGGGCTACTTCTGCCCACTCTTTACGACTTAGTTCCATTGTATGTAAGAAAGACTGTGTTGACAATGGCAAATCTGAGCCAAAACGAGCCATGATGCCAGCAAAGTACAGGTAAAGCACAGAATTTGTATTGTGCTGTTGAGCGTCTAGAAGCATCTATTCGGAAGACGATGAATATCCATTTTCTTTTTTTTTTTTCTTTTATTTAATATACCTTCATGGCTGTCTTTTTATACGCGTCTGAAAGAATACGCGGGGCAGATGAAATGGCAAGTGAGTAATACGTCAACATCCTTAATATAAAGTATTAGACAGGAAGGGATACACAATTTATCCTTTAGAACCCTACATCACAGTGGCCATTGAAGACCTCACTCCTTTACTTTCGACGCATTGATTCAATAAAAGAAAGCCTAGTTGTTTATCAGGTTTCCAGCCAAAAGCATAAATGGCATTTAACACCTTTGCTGGTAGTGCGGATAAGATCAAATGAACGGAACCAACACTACGAGTATGTTTATACTTTGCTCTTACTGAATGTATTATATCTTACCCAAACTGGAGGCATGATATAGTATTGGCGTCCATAAAGGTTGAATGATCTGCACCCATTTTTTGATACTCTTGCCAGACATAACTATAAGAATTGTATGCTATAAAGAATTATAGTATGGTCCTCTTATTATGTCATGTGTATATACCTCGTTTCAAATACACAACACACTTGAGATAGTCCAAAACTGATTCATGAAGTAAGTTTAGAATAGCAATCTGAAGTGAGCACTCTGCCTTGATAACATGTGCTCTCAGTACTCCATTAGGGGGATATTCAGTAGAAGGACGATTACTGAGAGCTGTCTGAGATGCGTCTTCCTTGTTTCTCAAGTAATTATAGTATCCGGCAAAGTAGCTCATCACCTTTGATGGACGCTTAAAGGCGTCTATTTGTGAATATGCTATATCATAGGTTGTGTGTAGTGCCTTTAATGCCATATTATGATCTTGTTCTCCACAAGTCTACATATATATATATGTATCATTAGCATTATTCCATTATTTCTTCCATTTGTTTTCTACCATGATAGCTATCATAACATATAAGTAATCATCATATTATAGTCTTGCTTTTATTTACCTTTTAAAAATGCCATTGTGGATAATGCCAGGGCACTAAGCGGATCTCTATAGAAATAATAAGGAAATGGGGCACACAAAAGATAGCATATATATATATATATATGTATGTACCTGTCTGCCTTCTCTTCAAAGATAGCCTTTGCCTGCATGAATTGATTATCAAACAAGTGCTTGTATCCCTTCAATATCAATTCATCTAGTAACAAGTCAATAAATAAAAATGGGACACTTATTATATTACCTTCTCTTTCTTGTTCTCTTGGACTGAGTGTGTTGATGACTGTTTCTCCCTTTGAGATGATCAGATTAGCACTTGAACTCTCTAGATTATATTGTTTCCCGTTGGACTCTGACGATAGCTTATCCAACTGACGGGGAATAAACTGTCTCTCGGGTATCTTGTCCACTTGTTCCTTTAAGGCACTTGTGATCTCCTCGATACGTTGTTCACTTGCGCTTGTTGACATAAAGAGAAAGAAGGAAAGAAAGAAAAAATAGTGGGAAATATGGTGGTGTGTGTAACTTCATATGAAATAACTCTTTATTTTTTTTTTTCTTTGCTGCAGAGTTTAAATGTACAACAATGTATTAGTATCTGTCTCTTCTAGGACGGTCTCTTGACCTGTCTCTGCCACGGTATCTATCCCCACGGTCCCTGTAACCTCTTGGGCTTCGACTTCTCGAACGCATACGTGATCTCTTTCTGTCATCGTCCCTTCTACTGTAACCATGTCGACTATAGCCACGGTCATGATAACGGTCTTTGTAAGAACTATTTGCATTAGTAGCCTTTTGCTCTCTTCCACCAAGTCCTCCGCCTAATCGTCGAGGCCGCCATCCTTTCACAGTGCGAGCACGTTCGACATCCACTAATATGCGTCGTCCAAGAATTTTGAGTCCATCTGCATCTTTATATGCCGCTATTTGTGAATTGGCCTTAGCTACCTAATATCTCATCATACAGCTCATACTTACCACGCATATCTTTTTCTCTTTCAAATTCTATAAAAGCATAGCAACGAGATTTTCCTTGTTTATCGCGGACAAGACGAATCTACAAAAATAAGCACATGGTCTTACTTGACATTTTTTTGTTACCTTCTTTATATGACCATAAATTTCAAATTCTCTTTGTAAATCACTTTCTGTTAATTCAGGGCTGAGATGCGTGACGAAGAGTGTATTAAAAGGGTCTCCAGTGATATTTTCATCCTTTTCAGGATCATCTACCAATACACAAGTTAGGCTCTCTCATAATGTATTTTTTTCGTTGTTCTTTACATTCAGCCAAGGCCTTTTGCAAATCTTCTTCTGCTTTTTTCCTTTTAGCTTCTGCCTAAGGAGAGAAAAAAAAAGAGTGTAAGATTTAACATGATATTCATAGACCTAATACCTTTTCTTTGCGCTTTTCTGCCAAAGATTTCCATGGCACGTAATCAGGATCATAGTCTTTTAACATTGGCACATAGGACGCGATGCCAGTCACTCTACATCCAACGCGCTTTGAAGGATCTTTATCAAGAGGAGGATAATAGGGTAATGGTGGTCGAGGTGCAAATAATTTGAGTAAATTAGGCGGAAGTTTGTCGGTCATCTTTTTAACCAGAACAAAAAAAAAAGAGAGAAAGAACGAAAAGCTATTTCTGTCTGAAATGTAAACGTGACTGTCACTTCATCTTAATATCTCTTTCATTTTTTATGACAACTCCCTCTTTTTTTTTTTTCGTTTCTTTACAATAATGTCGGAATCGCAAGAGAATAGAGTATACCCTGGCATTACAAAACCTTTGTCTTTAGAGAAGCCAGGTCCACGTGATATTCAATTAACAATAGAATTAGAAAAAACGTTAAATTTATATGGTTTATATGATTCTGAAGAAAGAGCCCAACAAAGGTAACCTTTTTAGATTGTGTAAATTGTCATCATGTTGACTCTTCTTTATGATTACTTTAGATGTCGAGTGCTTCAGTCACTGGATGATTTGACTAAACAATTTGTTAAAATGGTTTATGAGAAGAAAGGCTATACCGAATTAGCTAAAAAGGCAGGAGGAAAAGTGTTTACATATGGAAGCTATCGTTTAGGAGTAAACGCAACAGGTATAGAAATATGATGATGTCTTCTGTCAAAAGCTAATACCAAAATATACATTATAGATGCAGATATTGACACACTATGTGTCTTTCCAAAATATGTGGATCGAATTGACTTTTTTACAGTCATGCTTGAACTGTTGAAGACACATGAACATATAACAGATATTACAGTAAGGCTATTTATTACCAAAGACACACAGTGTTCTTACCCTTTATAGGCTGTAACCAACGCTTATGTACCACTCATCAAGTTTAAATTCAACGATATCCCCGTAAGTTGAACCATTGATGGCTATAAACCCATGACTTATAAATGATAGATTGATTTTATTTGTGCAAGACTGAATGTGGATCAGATACCAGAAGATATTGATTTGAAAGATTCTAACCTACTACGAAATCTGGATGCACTCTCTGTTCGAAGCTTAAATGGGACAAGAGTAGCAGACGATATCTTGGATCTAGTACCTAATGTTGATACATTTAGGACTGTATTACGTTGTATAAAATTATGGGCAACTAGAAAAGCTATTTATTCAAACGTTTTAGGCTTTTTAGGAGGTGTTGCTTGGGCGATACTAGTAGCTCGAATATGTCAGCTCTACCCTAATGCCTCTGCAAGCACAGTTATTGACAAATTCTTTCATATACTCATCACTTGGCCATGGCCATCGCCTGTACTATTAAAAGCAGTAGAAGATGGTCCTATTGTGCCTACAATTAAGCCTTGGAATCCAAAGGTATGTGACAAGGACAAGCAAAAGTAAACAAACTGACAAAAGATATAGTTAAATCCTGTTGATCGTTGTCATCGCATGCCGATCATTACACCTTCTTATCCAAGTATGTGCGCTACACACAATGTGACACCGTCAACACAGCGCATCATCATAGGCGAACTGAAGCAAGCAGCTGAGATGGTTGAGAAGATTATAGCTGGATCTGCGACATGGTCACAGCTGTTTCAACCTCATAGATTCTTTGAAATGTATCATCAATACCTTCAGATCACAGTGATTGCAGACGATTACAATCTTCAACTCAAATGGGCTGGTCTAGTAGAAGCAAGAATAAGGCAGTTCGTGATCAAACTGGAAGCAGTGCCCCCTATTCTGCTGGTACATCCGTTTGTAGATGGTTTTAGCGAGAATCATATATGTAACAATGCAAGCGATGTCAGTGCCATGAGCTTAGGAAGGAAACCAGACAACAAAAATAATGATACAGTATCTGGGAAAATGATTTATTCAAAAACGTTCTACATTGGATTATACATTCGTCGTGCAGGTTTAAATCAAAAACTAGATGTGCTCCCTATGACTCATTTATATACACACACAGGCAAAGCGCAGTTAACGATTGATATATGTGTACCGATTGAAGAGTTTAAGAATACACTTAGATTATGGCCAGAATACAGTAGCCGGCATATGGCTGTTCATATTGAAGCAATACACCAATCTGATTTACCAAAGGACTTGCTGACGAAATCGAACACAGCAGGAAAGAGAACATTAAAGGTAAACAAACATGAGCAAGACAATGCGTATTAATACCTTGTTTAAATACTTGATTATATAAATTACTTTTAATACTTAGCCAAGTACAAGTACGAACAACAGCACTACAGTCACCAACAAGAAATCCAAGAGAAACAACGAGGCAAATAATGAACTACCTATGACAGCAACTACTGCAACAGTTGCCCTGTAAAAAAATAAGTATAAATTATATATGTATATAAATGTATACATGTGCGTGTGCGTGTGCGTATATATATATGTATATATATATATATATATGTGTGTATGTGTGTGTGTGTGTGTGTGTGTGTGTGTGTGTGTGTGTGTGTGCGTGTGTAAGATGGCACGTATATGTTTATCTACATATATGTGTTTATACATAAAAGAAGATTTGGGTAAAAATCTATATATAACCTTTTTTATATAAAAAATACATATTATATATATATATCATATAAGAAAAGGAAGTGTTTATTATGAGTATCATGTTGTGTGATAATAGAGAAGGTGTGTGTTTATTATATGGGCTATTTTACATATTATTTAAAGAATAGAAGCATCGTTTTGTCATTTTTTCTTCTTTTGTGCGATTGTATAATGAATATTACACCAACTTTTAAAATCTCTACATTCTGCAGCTGCTGCTTCTACCATTTTATCATATTTTGCTAAATTCATTGACCAATCTTCACATAATTTTGGTTTTATAGAATCAAATAGACGTTGTATACACTCCAACATGATATCACCATTTCGACCATACCAGCCTATGGGCGCTGAACGATGTGAAGATTCTATATGTCTAACATTATCAAATGACTGTATCATTGACTCGAGCTGTGAGGCAATTTTGAGGTTAATATTCCTTGTCTGTAATGAAACTGTCAGACGCATCATCCAAATAGACAGATTAGGTCCAACATCCTGTATGGAACCTCCAAGTTCTACAAATTCAATAAAACCACCTGGCTTTGTGACTCGTACGATTTCTGGTATCACTGCTTCCCAATCTTGTTGACTGTATCTAAACAGACAATCATGTTGAGTAACGTAGTCAAAGGTATTATCAGGAAATGCAAGTCCAGTTGACATATCCATAAGTCGAAAATGACAATTGGCTGGCGGGCAACTTTTTATCATTAATAATAATTTTAAATTATATGCTAATTAATATACCTTATAGGATAAATGACAGCATCCACAGCTGTAAAATGAGATTTCGGATATTGTTTAGCCATGTCCATTATCCACCAACCAGGGCCAGCACTAATGCATGGATAAAAGATATATATATATGCTTTTGATTTTACGACATACCACTTACGATACATCAAGTACTTTAATGCCCTTCCTTAGTTGATCTTGTATAGGTGAGAAATAAGGTGTAATGAATAAAGATCTATCATGACATCAATCACTTTTTATTCTATCTTTTGTTATTGTTGAGCTTACTTGAATAGTAAATGGTTTATCTGTAGTCTTTCAATTTCTTCATCATCGCATGGTAAAAATTGTTCACTGGGTTTTTTAGTCTGCCGATAATTTCGGCCTTCGATATATTCATATTGTTTTATTGGAAATTTAGGTTCTACCAGTGGTTCGTCTATGTCTACTATTACTTTGGCACTATTATATATTAGTGTTGAACCTCGTCTTGACTAATTATACCTTTTTGAACTATAGGTGCTTTTTGTATGCTGTGTTGCCTTTGATAAAACTGAAAAGGGGCCCATCCTTTATATAAAGAAAAGAGAGAGAGAGAGAAAAAGAAGAAGAGAAAAAAGGAGGAAAAAGGAAGGAAAGTGAACAGATGGTTACACTAGCTGTAAATAAAAAATTACTTTATTTGATCAAGGATTATGATCGTCTTTACCACATGTAAAGTATCGAACCGCTTAATAATGATCATTTTAGAAACAGTGACATGAATAAATCAATAATATTGGCTTTAGAAAAAGAGAATTTAAAAAAATACTACTTGTAAAAGTTTCCTTGCCTTATAATATGCCATGTAGTTTTTGAAAGTTCAAGACAGACTACAGTGAATTTAAATGAAGGTAAAGGTACATATGTCAAGCTCGATATGAACTGTAATTTATGATATTACCTTACAGTTAATATTCTAATCTTGTGTCAACTGCGACAATAATTAAAAGATCACGTCTTGTTTTCTCTCCGATGTGTACCCTGTTTGCTACCCCCCCCTTCGACTTGACAGGTCATCTTTCTTAAAATCATTTTAGTACTAAAGGCAGCTACTGGTAACTTATTCCTATCATACCAAGAATTCTGTAACCTTGGTCTGTTTACCCTTCCTCCTCTCTTCCTCTCCCCTTTTATCAAGTAAATGCAGCATTTACACATAAAAATGGTAATAAGCTTTATTTTCTAAAAAAGCCTAAAGACCATCGACTGGATCTCTTTTCTTGATTTGTCGTCCCTTCTCCGTTTGCTAATACTTCTCGTTGTTGCTGTAGTAAATTTTGCTCTAAAATTGATATTTGCTGAAGCTTGATTTGAGATGGCTCATAGCCATGAGTAGACGCGATCTGAAACCATTCCTTGGCCACTGTCAAGTCTTTGGGCACACCTTCGCCATGCAAGAACATTTCTCCAATCATATGCTGAGCATGTGAATAAGGTATATCTGACTGCTGTGTGGATGCTGCGTTTTGATAGTATTCAAACGCTTTATGAAAATCCTGTTCCACTCCCCATCCATTTCGGTACATGTCTCCTAGACATACTTGGCAATAGGGTATATTAGCTGCTATACTCTGTGTACAGCATTGGTATGCTTTCTTGTAATCTTTAGGCACATTGCCTGCTCCATGCATATAGACGGCCACTTGTTCTTCCAGAGCAACAGTAAAGCCTTGCTTGGCTGATGCATCCAACCATTTCATCGCTTCTGCCGCATCTTCCTTTACGCCTCTACCTTTCAAGTACATATGTCCCACAATGTACTGACAGTACTTGTCATTGGATAATGCACCATCCTTTGCATATCGAAACGCACGAGCATCATCTCTGGGTACATCCTGACTTCCTTCAAAAAAACTATAAGCCAGATCCACAATTGCCTGATTGCTGCCACATTCAAATCCTCGTTCAAACCAGTAAACAGAGTCGGCAAGCTGATGGTATGAGTACCTGTATCGGTCACCATAGATCCTGCCCAACTCACATGCCGCTTCTCCTAGCTTTCCATTTGTAGCTGCATATTTCAACAAGGCAATACCGCGTTCAAGGTTTTGCTCAAATCCGATACCCTTCGTAAACAGTAGACCTGCTAAATAACACAGATTAGGGTCGTTCTCGGTACCTTCGTGGATGACTTGAACTCCACTTGTGTGTCGACTGGCTGTAAAAGCGCTAGAGGATTGATGGAGTGCCTGGGATAACTGTTTGTCAAAGACACTTCTCGACCAAATAATCACTTCGACTGAATCTTTGGTAATGTACTTGTGATCTTCAGTATACAATAGGCTGAGTTTTGTTTTAGCTTCAGTGTCTTGGTGCTTGGTTGCCTTTCCGCGCAAGTAGTTTAAAGCCTGAAGACATGTATTCAAGTCATTGGTGGTCTGTATAATATCTATACACTGTATTAACTTTAGTTCGTCAGGTATGTTCTCTAGTAATTGTTGTTCCTGCTCTAAGGTCATTTCAAAGAAAGAAAAGAAAGAGGGGGAAAAAAGGACAGCCAAAAAATGTAATATAGACTGAGGTTCAAAATAAACGTATGCTATTTACTACTACTTCTACTATACAAAAATTTAGTAAAAATTAAAGTTTTTGGATCAAGTAAAATTATCAGACATCTTCTTTACCTGTAATAATCTTTATCCCAAAAGGGAAACCGTGTTCATTACGGTGATTTTATACAACATTTAACTTATTCTATACTTGGAAGGTCGACCTCTTCCATCCCAAATCGAAAGAGAAATAGAGAGCATATTCTTGCAAGCGTTGATTTATGATATATAATAGTGAATTACCATCGTCTGCAGAAGCTTTTTTATAATATTTGCATTTATAGTAACTTTTGTTGGCGTGTTCTGTCTCCTGACAGTCTTTACAAACCATGTCTATAGATTAGATATCAATATATCAGTGAGCACTTTGCAAGTATCATCTGCATTATATGAGGTCCACCTTTAAACGCGTCATCTATGTTTTCTATCAATTTTCGTTTATTAATAGTTTGTTCTTTCTTCTTTTGAATAATGTTTTTAAACATGTCAACATTGTTGTCAAAGTTGCTTAAAAAAAGAAAGAAAGAAAGTAATAGGCTCATAGTTTCATTTTATTTTGGAACTTTTTGGGGTCAGGGACAAATGTGGATCAAATCAAGAGACCATATGGATTCCTCTAAATGATTGATACTTACCTTATTGTATAGCTACTCTTATCGATAGAGTTTCTCCTTTTTACAAACAGGTTCTTTTCAATTGCTTTTGACAATTGCCCGCAGCTATTCAACTGGGTTTAGCTCTGGTGAATAGGATGAAAGGAACACATTTGCAGTATCAACAAAAGAACGTGATCACTATCAGCCATGCGAAGAGAGAAAGTATTGAGGGTATTTATTACCTTAGAAAAGCAGGACATTCCTATGACAGCATCGCAGACATAGACGAGATAGTTAAATCAGCAATACAAAGCACAATTGATAAAATAAGAAGGCTGGATCGCCTGTACCAATCAATACAAAAGATAGAATCTGTAAAAGTCAATAAGAGATCCCAGAGATTGTTTACGAAGACTATGTATCATCCACTCGTAACCTACGACGGCCTGAGATTAGAGTTGCGTAAAGTAGATGTAGAGGCCTGTAGACAGACTGTTATAAGCAGTTTGAAGAGGATGGAGTATGTTTCTTATATTGCTGCTCATAAGCCAGCGATGGACAAATGGGCACATGAAGAAAAGGATTCGCTGGGCCCATAAACATGCCAATTGGACGGCTGAACAGTGGTCTGGCATCATTTGGAGCGATGAATCTTGGTTCACCGTTACCGGTAACGACGGTGATGCTAGAGTCATCAGAAAAGTTGGTGAACGATATGAAGCTAAGCATATTGTACCAACGAAGAAGTATGGATGTGGTGGAGTGATGATTTAGAACCGCTTTCATGCCAATGGTTTTGGTCCTTTGGTCTTGGTTGACGGCACAGTTGATCAAGACAAATATATCAATATTTTAGCTCAAAGCTTCCATACCTGATTCATACAACTCTGCCAGCAAGAGGACAGAGACTTCATATTCCAAAAGGATGGGGCTAGCTGCCATACTGGTGGCTATGCGCGATGGTGGAAGGAAGCCCACCAAATCAGGGGCTTTGAGTACTGGCCCGCACAAAGTCCTGATTTGAATCTGATAGAGCATGTTTGGGCCGCTTTGGGTAAACTTATCAAGGAAAGAAGAAGTGAGATAAGAAATACCGAAGAGTCGAGCATTGTACTGAGAGAAGAGTGGGAGAAAATAAGCCCTGGGTTAACGGCATGTTTGGTCGAAAGTACGAAGGCTCGATGTGAGGCAGCGATTACCTCAAAAGGAAGGTGGACGAAGTATTGATTTTTCTTTTTAAATAATCATTTCAAAGCTTATTTTTTATAAACGTGGAATCTCAAAACCCTGAATATGAAGAGCAATGGCTTTCCAAACATTTGACGTTTATTTTGTGGAAGATTAGGTTTACATTTTCGTAGGAAATCGAATTATTGTTTATTCTTTACTGACAAGAGTACTAACAACAACCAATACTTCAAGCGGGAACGTACTCGGCAGGGTTTATTCTGGGCCTGCCTCTAGGCCTGATAGAGAGTTCGCTTCCTTCGTCTCGCTGAGTTCGACGTCTGCGATGCGTGGCTGCAACTTGCTATTTGCATGCTTGACAGGTACGGTAAGCTGAGTCAACTGGTGAAGGTGCATGGCAGGATGAACAGTTGGTGGTAAGTGCGGTAACGGTATTATTGTTCATTTACTAATGAAAGATCAAGCGTTAGTAAACAGGTCCTAGTGCAATGCTTTTAAGAAAGTGCTTATTTTTGCATGTACCTAAATGTTCTTATTGAAAGTGCAATATATATTATTATGAATATATGAAATAAGAAAAGAAAGTAAAACGGGATCAAGGTACAACGGTGGCAATAAAGCATGTGTGCTCGTGTGTCGCGTGTTCGGCCCGTACAGATGGTAAAAAAACAGTCCTTTTGTTTATTTAAGTTTTATTGCTGAGGTTGCATGTAGGCAGCCTCTTGTCCTTCCAAGATAGGCCCAGTAAGCGGTGTGCCTAAATAGTTCATAGTGTCTGTATTGTCTACATTGTGGAAATCTAAAATTTCAGAATACATCATCACCTTCCAAGTATCTACAGGTAAATCAGCCTCGTTAAAGGACCAATCAAACTTTTCTGGTGCAACAGGCTCATCCGTTGGATCATGATAGGGTGCAAGATAAGGATGAGACAAGGCTTCCTCTGCTGTAATACGCTTACGAGGATCGAAGGTGAGCATCTTTTCTAACAAATCAATTGCCTCAGGATCTTGTCCAGCAAATCGTTGACTAAAAGGAACGGGTTCACGTTTAGGAAGATTCTTTACAAATCTCAAGGTCTATAGACATGTTGGTAAATATACGCAGAGTCATGTATATATCTTACGTTTTCACTGCAGATGGTAGCAATGACATCGTCAGGTGGTGTACCCAAGAGCTCAGTGATAATAGAAAATTGATGCACATCTATTCAAATGATGTAAGCAATCTTTGCTCTCTCTCTCTCTCTCCTTTTTTTTTGTGTATACTCACGATCCTTTCCAGGGAACAGAGGCTTCCCTTCCAACATCTCTGAGAAAATACAGCCAGCACTCCAAATATCCACAGCAACGTCATACTTTTGCCAGGTGAGCATAATTTCAGGTGCACGATAATATCTTGTCGACACATAACCGGTCATTTGAGGGTCTTGAATACGTGCTAAACCAAAATCACAAATTTTGAGGTCACAATTTTCATTGATCAAGATATTGCTTGGTTTCTAGATTACATATTAGACATGCATCGTATAGCTTAAGTTTCATTTTACCAGATCTCTGTGAATAACACCAGCAGAGTGGACATATTTTAGACCTCTCTAATAAACACGTTTCAATTAGCTTTGATCATGGATATTCTTTTTGTCTGTGTTTTACCAATATTTGATATAAAAAGTATTGAATAAACTGTTTTTCTAAGGGCCTGGATTGAAGCAATCTATGTAAATCTGTACCAAGTAACTCGGTAACAAAATATCTACAGTTTATTAGCATACGTATTTACATTTCATTTTAAAAACTTACATGTCTTCTAGGGGAGAAATAAATATATCACTTAAGCTGATAATCTGTAAAACTATTTTAGCTTAAACATCAACACAGCATATTCATCTTTACATTTTCGTGCATTAATGCCTTTAATAACTTGAGTTCACGATAGGTTCTCTTTGCTAGCACTGGAGCGGAGAATGGCTTCATGATTTTCTTGATAGCCACATTCATCCCAGTCAACTGGTCCCTGGCAGAACTACATAATGTCTTAATATCCAGTCTATACCTCATCCCTATAACCTACCATACTAAACCAAATGCACCCATACCTACAGGCTGTAGGTCTACATATCTATACTTGAGGTATTAGTATTTATTTTATATATGTATTTATTCATCGTTATACCTTGTAGTTACTTCAAACACAGTACCAAAAATCGAAAGTTTAACAAATTCAGCCATCTACAATGTATAATATTAATATACAATGTAATCGTGTAACATCTCCTATTTACATAAAGTAGTTTATCTTTTTTTCACAAATAAAAAGAATAAAAAAGAATAAAAGAAAGGGCAGTAAACAAAAAAAAATTGATCTACTGTAAGAAAAAAAAAAACCGATCCCGAGTGAACGGCATAAAAAAATTGATGTCATAGAAACATCATGACTACCTTTTATGGAAGACGGCACTCTAAAAATGGGTCTTTTTTACCAGAAAGTAACCAAAAAAAAAAAAGAAAAAAAAAAGATTATATCGAATTGGACAAGTACCAACAAAACATAACTCAGGGTTGAAACTATGGTAATGTCATGGTAATGCATAGGTTACACGACAAGTGTCATCAATGGCATCATGAACAAAAAAATTTTTTATACAACTCTAAAATTGATTTTATATTTTACAAATCCATAATTAAAACAGTGTATCTTCATCACGAAGGTATTCTCCTACATCAGCTTGATGGAATACGATAATGTCTGTAGGCTGAAGTTTCTTCATATCTACTGTTGATCGTGCTGTCACACCAAATCCCTATTTTTGGTACACATTAAAATGATTGTCCATATGTCTCAAAGAGTTCACTTACCAGTGGTGAATCAGACATGGAAAAAATGACAACACCAGTGTGTTCAGGTGTGTCATCTGTAATTCTACCTAAATGAGCTTTGACGATATGATTACCATAAAGAAAAGGCATTTCACCATTTGGTTTGATCCAGATCTTGTACTATATATAACGACATTAGCATTTTTTTTATTTATATACCGTATAAGCTCCCTTACCTTTGCATACTGTGCTAAATAATCAAGTGCTGTAATGTGTAATTTGAACTTTCCAGTCTTTGTGAACTTGCCAAAGCAAGTACCCACTGATGCAAGCTGATCACGTCCCACACTCACTGCCATTCTCACCATAGATTCACTATTACCCTCCTTTTTTCAGCAAACTCGAATCTAAAAATATATAATTGATATTACCTGACATAATAGACTTTGTTCTTTTGTAAACGGAAGCAATACGTCTCATCAGGTCTGTCGATTAAATGCTTAATGTTGGATCCAATGCTATAATGCAAAATTAGAACTTCAGCCTATATCTTCACAGCTACACTTTACTATTTTGCAAGCTTCTCGAAAAGAGTCGTCGTTTCTTCTGAAGTTAAGGGACGCATTTGTTTGTGGTATATATAAGAATAAAAAAGAATAAAAAAAAAAAGGCACAGGGAAAATTGTAGATTTTTGAAATAAGCCACTGTGACCTTAAATTCATGCAGACATCCCTCCTATTTGTGTAAAATGGGGAGTTGTTATTAGGATCCTTTCTTTTATTGAAAAAGTAAAACTATTTTTGTATTCACATCATTAAATTAAGAAGGAGGAGTAGAAATAGGTGTTGGAAGATAAGAATTATTTGTCTTTATGTTGAGCTTATTGACAGCCTCTTGCATGGGTGAGGTTGATTGTATAAGAAGTTTGGATAAGGCACCATCGTCTTTAGCTTGTGCAAACTCTTCATATGTCTATATTTTGTACATTAGCTTCTTTTTTCTCCTTTTTATAAGACTAAAAAACCTACGCATTTATACGTGCCGCCCATAAAGATTTGTGGTAAGGCACGAGATTTAGTATTCTGCTTTCTCATATGTTGTAAAGCAAGTTCACTCTTGGCGACATCGATCACTTTAAACTTTATATTGTTAGTCTCTAATGTCTTGATGATATCCTCTTCTTCTTGCTTTAGCTTAGAGTTAGTTGAAATGCTTGAAGTATATACGTGGATTTCCTTGGGGTCACGGGGATGCAATTCAACAGACTGAGAAGCTTCAGGAGCAGGCCATCTAAATTTAGTACCTGGCCCACCTGTCTTGCGTAACTTGGGAGAAACAATGCTCTTGTCACTGCTGAGTTTCTGTAGTTCGGATTGCTGTCCTTGCTTCATGGCGGATATTTGCTCTTGATATGTTTGTTGTAAATGTGCCACTTGAAGCGAATGGTAATGCTCGTACTGCTCAAACTCATGCAATATCTTGCTTACTTCGTCATCCATATTGCTCTTGGCCTGGTTTTCTGCTTGTTTGAGTCGTTGATTCAAAAGAGCAATGTCTTTATCGTACTTGAGTTGAAGTTTATTCAAATTTTGAGCCTGTGCACTTTCCAATTCACGAATGGCGGATTCATGGCTCTTTTTTAACTTTTCCAACTTTTTATCCTTCTCAGCCATCGCCTTGGCATGAGACTCGAGAATAGCTTCATGTTTTTGCTTTTGCGCCTATGATAAAGAGATGAGATAAAAGCAAAGCAAAACTTGATGGCTGTATTTACTTCCAATTGATGGTTGAGTTCTTCTAGCTTTTGCATGAGTAAACGATCGTTTTCAAGATCAACTGTCAACCGATTCAACCGCCTTTGATGCTCCTGGTCTTTGGTTATGCCTGACTTTGGTTTTCTGTCCTTCCTGTTGAGCTGTGCTCGAAGCTCAGCTAACTCGTCTTCCTTTTCATTCAGTCGTTCCATGACTACTTTATTCTATATATATATATATATATATGTTAGATTATGAACTGTATGCTTGTAAACTTACAGTTTCCTTGAGTTCTTCTAACTGAGAAGTAACTTGTGCCAAGGCAGGTTTGACCAACTCTGCTCTTTCATTTTCCCATTGAAGTTGCATAGCCTCCATTTCATTTTCCTTTTCTTTCAATAACCTATCCTTCTCAGCCAAAAGTTGAGCTGTCTTGCCTTCCTGTTGTAAGGAATCGAGCATCTCCTTTAGAGACTCGACTTCCTTTTTAGTTTCTTCCAACTCTACTTCTTTGGCAGCAAGTTCGGACACCATCTCTTCATGCTTTTGTTCAAGTTCGACTAACTGAAGGGCCTCCGTAGAAGTGGCTGATAGTTGTTTTTTCAATTGCTCAATCTCTGCCAGTTGCTTATTAATTGTATCTTGTTGTTCCGTGGTCTAAAGAATAAAAAGATAAGCAAAAACAAAAAAGAAGATAGTAATGACTCACCTTGGATTTCAATTCTTCATACTCCTGCTTTATTTGCAGTACAGATTGATGACTTGCGATGCTCTCGGATCGTTTGATAGTTGTTGCTATTACAAATTGATTATCGTATTCTTATTTCTTTCTCTCTTGCCCTACCATGAACTGACTCTTTTTGGCTGGTTTTCTTTCTTGATCCCAGACAAGGCATTATAAAGAAAGTAAAGAAGAAAAGAAGAAAAGAAATAAATGCTTATATATTCTGCTCCTTGTAAAAGGGTACAATTAACATTTCTTTTTTCAGGAGCAAACATGTGTGTGTACATCAAAAAAAGCTGGGAAAGCAAAGATCAGCTTTTTCAAGGAACTTCTTTTTATTCTCCTTTTTCATTATCTCTTTTTACAAATAAACTCTTCCCCTTTCTGAATTTACATTGGAATAAATTAGTCTATACAAAATACTTTTTTCTATCGTTGATTCAATACATAACGAAGGTAAAGTTCATCTACAAAATGAGCATGTCTATATAGTATAAAAAGAATCAGTTCCTGTATTTATATATGTAATATAAAGCCTACCTAATTCCAGGAGGTCTGGCTTGTTTAAAATGCTCGAGTGCATCCGGCACAGAGACACCTAATCTCTCAATCATGTAGCAGACAATAAAGAACCCTGTTCTATTGAACCCATAATGGCAGTGAACAGCGATCTGACCATCAGGAATTTTTGCCCAGCAAGCATCCGCGATCTCGATAAACTTGGCCACTTCCTCTCTCGTAGGTGGAATCTTACTGACAGTTTTAAACTTGATGTATTCAATGCGAGAGTGCTCAAAGTCACTAGCACGATAAGGGGGTGTGTCATTTGAGATGTCGATGATAAATCGAATTTCTGGGTACTTTGCTAATAAAGCAGAAGGAGAATGACTTGAATCTGTCTGACGCATCACTTTCATGGCTCTAAATAAAGAAGGTCCGATAGGTCCGTCTGTGATATTGGCTACATTGACCCACTTTTTTATACGACGTTGGTCATTGTTTTCAATTCATATTCATATTTTTTACCTTTTCATAATTTTTCAAATCCCACTTGTTCTCGCCTTTGGTTTTATGTAGTATCTGCCACGCGCCACTCAGCGTTTTCAAGCCACAATGATGGATCAGAAAATCGGAAATGACTGGATTAACCAACTCGGGACGTACGATCATAGGCATATGTCCGACGTTTGGAATGATGTGAGGCACAGGTACACGGTGATCTGGTGTATCTGCGTTCAAGCCGATAAGATGCTTCCGGATGATGTGCATCTCATCAGGAGGCGTGATCTGATCTTTCTCACCTCCAATCAAAAGCACGCCCATGTCTAGCTGAGAATAGACATCTTTGGTGGGAAGTCGAGCGCCCGCTAAAAATCGTTTGGTCACTGGTGTTTTACTCTGTAAATTCCAAAGCAGTTGGCTAAAGAATAAACGTGTAAAGACTTTATAAAAAATGTATGCATATATGCTTGCCTTTTCCGAATGGATTCGTTCACTTCTGGCCCTAAAAACCTGTTGACACTCTTCGAATAGTAAAGACCCTTTCGATCTGCTGTTCGGAATATGTCGAGTAACCAATCAGGTATCCACTTTAATCTTTGTTGACCTTTCAATTGGCTCTTACTGACATGTTCCTTTGGGGAAATAAGAACAAGTCCAGCCATACAGGGTCGTATTTCGGGACATGCAGCAACAAAAGAAGCAATAGCACACCCATAGGAATGTGCAATGATAACGGTAGAAGGATATTTATATCTATCTGTCAACAATTCCTTAATATCTTCAACTAAAGCCTCTGTTGTATACGATTCCCAACTTTGTAATAAATGAGTTTAACGTTATCTTTTTTCCTAATTGGTACTTTACTCTTTTGTCACTTCACTTTTACCGCAGCCTAATAAATCTATAGCCAAAATATGTGCGGTTTGTGAAAAATATTCAATCTGACGTTGCCACTGTGATACCTATGATATGACATGAATTTGTGTGAAGCTTATCATTTTTTAATGGGGACCTTACTTGTCCGCCTAACCCATGAATAAATACGATCAAAGGAACTTTACTTCCTAATTCATGAATAATATGTACAATACGAAGTTTACGTCCACGTATATCTATAAACTGAGTATGTTCTGAAATGATAGCGGGCTCATCTATTCAAATTTAGACATATATATATATACATTATAAGCATATATAGGCAACACTGTACTTTGATTTGATGATAGTTCATGTTCAACAGTAGCTTCTTCAATATTTCGTTGACAAAGTAAAAAATAGAGTCGTTCTGATAAGGTGATGCCTTTAGATCGATAATACTGATAAGCAACAGTCATAACAGCACTTAAAAGTGCAAGGGCTGTAACTACTGGTTTTTGATTCTTTGAAAGTAATTCGACTAGACTCATGTTGAATAGAGAAAAGTGAAAAAAAAAAAAGAAAAAGTATTCAGCGGAGCCTATTTTTTTTTTTGTTTTGAAGGGTCCTTCCTTTTCTGCTCTTTATATTATCAAGTTGAGTCTAGTCTCATAGAATTCATAGCCGTGGTTTCGAGCTTATAAACGAGCAGGATTTGGGATTGTTGATCATTATGATTAACATATACTCTCATCGCATTGTCATATGTCAAGTTGAAAGACAGTGCATACGATCAAGAAGTAGCGTATGAGCTAAATAATGATCAAAACAAGGAAGGTAAATAGTTATATAATGGCTTCTTTAATAAGCAATGTCAACAAAAGAGTAAAAAGCAAGAAGGATGAACTCACAGTGTCGCGCTTTATTCTCAGAAATACAATAGAATAAAAAAAAAGAGGTCACAGCGCATCATTTTGATTTACTTTCATGCGACTGCCAGCATTTTGCGTTTCTTTCAAGTTCCATGGCCAAGAAAAAAACCACAGGTGGAAGTGCTAAAGAAGAAGGTAGCTGGATAACAGTGACTCTTTACTTCTCTCTTTTTCATTGCATTTCTTTTTTTAATAGAACATGCAGTTCTTGAGTATATGAAAAAGGTCAACCGACCTTATAGTGCAAGTAAATTAAAAGATTTATAGACACACAAACAAAATGACCAATATATGACTCTAAGCCGACGTATTTAATAATCTACACTCAAAATATTCCAAGACACATATTATAAAAGCACTAGACAAGTTGGTTGAAGAAGGAAAGGTGATGTCCAAGACATATGGCAAGTCAGTCGTTTATTCTATTAAACAAGATGTTGTTGAAAGTGACGAAACGGGGCAGACATTAGATAGTCTTGAGGTAGAAATCAACAAGGTCAGTGATGAACTTAATGCAGTCAAGAATGAAAATAAGAAACTTGAAGGAGGTAATTATTCATATAGATGTAAGCTTATATTCATTTTGAATGATAGAACTATCAAAGCTCAAGAGTGATCTAACTACAAAAGAAGTTACAGAACTCATTCAAAAATATAAACAAGAAGTAAGTCTATACATGATTGATAAACTCTTATGACGTATATTATAGAATGATGAATTGGAGCAAAGACTCAATCATCTCAAGAGTGGCGTAGTACTTATACCGCCAGAGAAAAGAAAGAGAGCAGACGAAGAATTTACTCGCAATAGAGATCAGTGGAAGAAGAGACGTACGATGGTAAGATCTATATACATCATAAAGAAAGTCAAGCTAATGTTTATACAGTTTCAAACCATCTTCAAGACAGTAACTGAGCATATGCCTGGAAAGCCTGATGAACTAAAAGAGGAATTGGGTATAGAAGAAGACAGTATACCATACGATAAAGATCCTCTTGCCTCTTAAATTTTAAATGTCAGACATCATCTTTTTTCTCTTTTTTCTTAAATAAATGACTTCTGCAGAGATTCAACCCTTGTATCGCTCATTCTTGAGGGTTGTTCAACGATGGCCTGTAGATAAAGTGAGACCTAATAAGGATTTAAAACAAGTGTTGACAACAAAAGTTGAAGAAAGTTTCCGGAATGAAAGCACACTTGACATCACTCAAGCAAAGAAACAATTATTTGCACTTGAAAAATTATTAAACAATGATTTTAAACAAAAGGTTAGCTTATAGTTCTGCTAGTTTCCAACAAGTTAACCATTGTCATAGTATCCACTTTCAGAAACGATTCTATACCCTGCAAGTAATCCAAAATACTATTCAAAATTGATATCTACTCTTGGTGCAAACAAGGAAAGCAACAAGGGATTTTTAGCAAGATTATTTGGTCAATAGACAGAAAAAATAAAGTCTGAGCCACTAGAAGATTTTTTTTTATTCTTTTTTTTTTTTTTTTCTTATTTAAAATGTCAAATAAACGAGCTAGAATTGACGACAGCCAAATTGAAGGCAAATTACAAAAAGATCTATTCACTGTTGAGTCCTTGACGAGGTTAGAAAAAGCTTATAAAGAATCCAAGCCTTATCTTCACTGTAAAATTGATCAATTATGTGACAATGATCTCTTATTGCGCGTTCGAAAAGAAATTCTTTCCAGTTTACATTTCACGCTTAAAGAAACAGATATTTACAAGGTGAGAAGGAATGCAATGATACGACAATAAGAGAACTTACATGTATTAGGTCAACCAAACAGGCGACTTGGCCAATTTGGACGGTCTTCCCGAGACAGAACTGAAACAGCTGTCTAGTCTTTTTGAACTTCGTAACGCGCTTTATTCTCAGGATTTTCGTAACTTTATCTCTCATGTCACCGGCTGTGGACCTTTATCTGGCTCAAAGATGGACATGAGTATCAACTCTTATCAAACAGGTTGTCATCTTTTGAATCACGATGATGTGATAGGCACTCGCAGAGTATCGTACATTCTATATCTCACAGACCCCGAAAACCCTTGGAAGCCTGAAGATGGTGGAGCTCTTGAACTCTATCCAGTTATCGAAAAGGGTATCCCCGCATCAGAGCCTACAGTGACCATTCCTCCTCAATGGAATCAATTTGTCATGTTTACCGTTCAACCCGGCCACTCATTCCACTCAGTAGAAGAGGTCATTGGCACGGGCAATCGTCTCAGCATCTCTGGCTGGTTTCATATACCACAAGAAGGCGAAATTGGATACAAGGAACCATCTAATGAAGGTGAGGCAAAGTCTTCGCTTGAGCAACTTCAAGAAGATTCCAGTGACAACTTCACAAAGTACCCAGTAGAGGAAGAAGAAACAGTAGGATTAACAGAGGATGTGTTGACTGAACTGGCAGAATGGATCAATCCTCATTATTTGGACCTAAAGATGATTCATAAGCTGTCAGAAACCTTTTTAGATGAATCTGCTGTCCAATGCAAAAAATTCTTGAATGAGACACTGCTTGAAAAATTAGAACGCATCACACAACAATATGACGAAGAAGACAAACTAGCCACGGGTAAGGATGGTATTGCACCTCATGGTACAGGTATACGCGAAGGCTGGGTCGTTCAAGGCCCTCCTCATCGGTCTCGTTTTATGATTTCCACTGGCAAAGATGAACTCTTTCAGTACTTGGCCACCAAGTTTGAATCCGAAGCATTCCGTCAATGGTTAAATGCCATTGTACAAATCATGCCAGTTGGCTATCGTGGTCAGATCCGTCGTTTCCGTCCAGGACATGATTATACATTGGCTACAACCAATACAAGGGGCCAAGGAGTGCTGGACGTTACATTTTGCCACGTAAACAAACCTGAATTCTGGGAGGATGGCGATATCGGTGGATATGAGTGTTACATGGCTGCGCATGATGGCGAAGAGGATCCAGCTACTTATAAAGTGGCCGATGAGGATGGCGAATTATTAAGCTTAGCAGCAGGAAAAAATGAGTTATCTATTGTTCTTAGAGACCAAGGGGTTATGCGATTTATCAAATATGTCAGTGCAAAAGCCCCTGGATCACGTTGGGATGCTGCTTATGAATATGACTTGCCAGAAAACTTTGAAGAAGAAGAAGAAGAATAGATTGTATATACTTGAAATAATAATAAAAAAATACATGTTGCATTATTGACTCATTCAATTTTTCATAAATGGGGCTTTGTTGTAAGGAACTCAAGTTAACGAATAGAAGATCTTACAATAAATAACTTTTTGGGATGTCTATCCGCTCCCTGACACTGGTCTTGTTTTACGAATAACAATTTTACATGTAGCATATTGATACTATATATTTGCAAGCATTACAGATATTATTAATTAGTAGCTATTCTATCAGAGTCAGTGGGACAATATATGGTTTGGTTTGCATTAAAGTTAAACACGGATGCTTTTTTAGCTTGCGGTTGAAATAGTTCATTCCATACTATTTTTGACACCCATTGGTGACCAACTAATCCAGGATGAAAGCAGTCGATATTACTAAGAGTAGATTAGAGCCTGTGATACTTGTTTTATAGTTTACCTAAAGAAGTTTATAGGAAAGCTTGTCATGTTTAAGTTGCTATGCTGGTAGACAACAGCAAAGCTATCGTTTTTGTTTTGTTGATATTTTTGATAAATACCAAATAGTCTCTTGTTGTACTCTATTGGATAAAGAGGTTACATGATGAAAAAAAAAAGAAATTGCATACAACTGTTTACCAACTGCAAGGTAATCCATATGCTTTAGGCCGTCTGGAGTAGAGCCGCAGGTACATTCTCTTCTATTCCCGATGGTACTTGTATCATTATGTGTAGGGCGGCAGTAAGCCTGTCCAGCAGTAACAGGAAATAGCTGAGATACATTAAAGGCACCGATGACATTAACCAGTACGCGAGGAACATTGGTTACAATCCTTTCAATAGCAGCGTCCATATGACTGGCAAATTGATCTGGTGTAGTAATGTTCATATATCTACTATCACATGAACTACACATATCGTTACTTCCTATTTGAATGTTGATCATTTTCCAATCATTCTGAAAATCTATTCCTGCAATATTATGCATCTCTATTTAGACAATGTTAGTTTTATAAATGTGCTATTATACACATATAGGATTTACCAGGTATTAAATAATCTAACTGATGCTGTAAATTTATAGAGAGTGAACCACTTAAGGCTGCATTAAGCCGATCTTTTTCAGGTATATCTATAATAATCAAAAAGTCAATCTCACGATACGGCTAAACCGATTTTCCTTTCAATAATAACGTTACATCTTCCCGGACAACTATGGACTACAAGACTATATTAATCACTCTTTCTCTCAACATATTCATCTTCTTTACCACTGCAATAAAGGGCAATATGACTATCAATCGAATATCCTTTCAAATTTGGTTGATAATGCTTCACGTAGTTCGGAACTGTTAAAGCGCCCTCATCTCCTCCTATACTGTAACTTAATCCACGATATTCGTTCAATGCATTAAATGCTGCTAATGACGGAGGCTGAGACAAGTTTATTCCCATTATACCAAATCCTGCAGTAATACTAAAGGTAACAGTATTAGTATGAGGGAAATCGCGTACAACTTCTCAGCTACCTGTCACCTAAGGCACCTATCACCTTTATATCATCTGGCCGAAGATCATGAGCGCTCGTCGGTGCTGGACGAGGTGAAAGTGCAGGACACATTGATATATGTGTAACATTTAAAGTGTATACATTGAGTGTAAACAGCACAACAAGTGCAAAAATGACTACCAATAGACTCATCAATGTACAATAACAACAAGGAAATGGGAAGGAGGTAGAAAAAGAGAAACAATAGGAATGGATGATATATATGACGATGACAACATCGACTTTACTAAATTTATTTCTATTAGTGAAACCCTGACGATCGGTCAATGAATTGATTACATACGCTTCGTTTTACTCTACACGTTTAAGATCGTCCTTGTGTATTTTAAAATACATGAATGAAATACATAATTAAAGTAAGCTGAGGATTATTCCAAAACTGTTATAAGGTGAACTTCTTTTTATCATTATGTATTATACGCCAAACTCATTTAGATCGTGTCAAATTGATCATCCGCAACTGCCCTTGTATTAAATGTAAGTAAACCCAAGGAATGGGAAATATGGGCATTAACTTGTTCTTTAAGAAATAAGTAAAGAGAGAAATAAAGTTAACCAAGCCATGTTTTATATAGGATTTTTAAAAGAATACACATCGCAAAAGAGAATTCAAACTTCATCAGCAGACTGTTCGATACAAGCAGGAGTGCTCCCAAGAAAATTCAAGGGAAATAATGCTAGGGTACATTGCACATCCAATGTAAGATGCATTTTATAAAGTTTATAATACATTTTATACTTGCTGTCAAAGCAATACTTTATAAAATATACCTTTAACTTTATTTATGAGTGTTTCATAGCAATTTATGAGAGGCTTGTAGTATCTTACACTCTTCATTAAAGATAAGCAGCTGATATATGAATAGATTGTAAAAAATATCTGAAGCTATAATCGAAAAATACGGTTCATTAGGGTAATTAAAGTGTACGAAAACACTGGCTATAAAGAGTCTGGTCTTTTGTTTCATACCATATTTGGGGGAACAATGAAGGCTTCTGTTATGTTTTTGAAAAACCTACTGCTTGTCTTTCAACAGTTGATGAAGAAACTGTTTTAGCGATGTCTTACAACAAAAACAAGCCCCCTAAGAGCACCTTGACGGAAGGCATAAATGGAGCATAATCAACATTATGCTTATACAAAAAAAAGTATCTTGCTGGATGAATCTGTCTTTTCAACAGGGTTTATATCATGCATTTTTACAAATACAGTACAATAAAAGGCACACGCATAGTAGTAGGAAAGTAAGAAGAAATTATCTTGTAGAAAGATATTAAGGCTATGACGAAGAACAATGAGTATGTGTGTATATATTCAATATCCTATTACTTACATTAGCAGGATTTCGTCTAACGTATTCATCGTATGTAGTATGCTCATCAAATGGTCTTTTACCCACCAAGTTTTCCATGTCCTCTCTTGTAATGACTTCTTTACTTAGAAGTAACTGCGCTACTTTTTCTATTTCATCTTTCTTTTCTGTTAAGAGACGAAGCGTACGATCATAAGCTTCTGAAACAAGTGATCGCACTTCATTATCAATCAATTCTCCGGTTTCTTCAGAAAATGGCTTTTGGAATCTATTTTCATTTTGAGGATCGCTGAAGGAGATTGGGCCAATCCTTGCATTCATACCATAGGCTGTAACCTGGGCATATGCCATTTTAGTTACTTTCTGAAGATCATCCTGTGCGCCGGTTGTGATAGTATTGAAAAAGATCTTCTCTGATACGCGCCCACCTAAAGTCATACACATGCGATCTAATAGCTGTTTCTTTGAATAGAGGTACTGATCTTGTGGCAAATACTGAGCATATCCCAATGCAGCGGATCCTCGAGGGATGACAGATACTTTCAACAGTGGGTCTGCATACTTGAGATACCAGCCTGCAATGGCATGACCAGCTTCATGATACGCCACCGTCTTCTTCTCTTCAGGCGACAGTACGCGAGACTTCTTTTCTAAGCCTGCAATAACACGTTCGATAGCATCCTCAAAGTCTTTCTCTTCTACCATATCTTTTCCACGTCGAGCAGCAATTAAAGCAGCCTCATTACATACATTGTGAATATCAGCACCAGCAAATCCAGGAGTCAACGCTGCTAATTTACGTGCAAGCACTTGTTTGTCTAAGTCAGCTTTAATGGGTCGAAGGTGTACTTCAAATATTTGCACGCGACCATTAATATCGGGTCGATCAATAGTAATGTGTCGATCGAATCGTCCTGGTCTTAACAAAGCAGGATCCAGCACATCAGGCCTATTTGTACCAGCCAAAACAACCACATGTTGATCAGAATCAAACCCATCCATTTCAACCAAAAGCTGATTCAATGTACTTTCACGCTCATCGTTGCCACCGCCAAATTGACCAGCGCCCTTGCCTCTCGTCTTGCCGATCGCATCAATTTCATCTACAAAGATGATACAAGGAGCGTTTTTCTTGGCTGTTGCAAATAAATCACGGACTCGGGAAGAGCCCACGCCGACAAACATCTCAACAAACTCAGAGCCAGACACGCTATAAAAGGGAACACCTGCCTCTCCTGCCGTTGCCTTTGCTAAAAGCGTCTTACCCGTACCAGGAGGACCGGAAAGGATGGCGCCCTTGGGAATCGTGGCTCCCAACTTTTCATACACTGCAGGGTTTTTTAAAAAATTGACAAATTCCATAATCTCTAGTTTGGCTTCGTCCGCGCCTGCGACGTCTTTAAACGAAACTTTCACCTTGTCTTCTTGGTTGAACCTTTTAGCCTTGCTTTTCCCGATATTAAATATACCACCTGCTTGCGAACCTCCTGGACCTTTCTTACTAATGTAGTATAGCATGCCAATTAATAACATTGTGGGCGCAAATTGAAGTATCATTTCGGCTACATTGGCTTGGTCATGATAAGCAACAGGAATTGCTTCACTTGGTGAGATGCCTAGCTCTCGCTGCGCATTCTCCAAACTTCTTTCAAATGCTCCAACAGAACCGATGGAGAAATAGAATACATTACTAGGGGATATTCCCATGGAGTGAGCTTCAGGTCGTAGATAGACACGAACCCTTTCTCGATTGAGCACTTCAAGGCGATCGACAAGACCTCGATCAAGCAGTTGACTGCGAAATGCCTGCCAAGTTAATTCTCGCCCGTCTTCGCCAGGCGAAGCAACCCGGTAGATTATATAGGCGCAAAGTGCTGTAGCAAAGAGTTCGCTGGTCTTTGGCATCCCTGGTGGTGTCGAATTGGGTTTTTTATTACTGTTACTTGAAAAGGGTGTTCTGTCAAAAAAGGTTTGGGAGCCTTTAGGGTCATTGTTTGGTTTTTTAGTGCTATAGGTTCTAATAGCCACTCTTGCTGTCTGTGGATATCTTTTGGCATAGCACCTTGTGATGCTCAATAGACGTGATAGCATTGAAAAGGGAGGTTGCAGAAATTATTGAAAGAAAAAAAAGAGATGACGTTAGGAATCAACCTCCGCTTTGCCCTTTCAAGGCAAATGTAAAATATGTTTATTATGAATACAGTGAGTTTTCTCATACACACACAAAAAAATGACAATAATAATAATAATAATAAAGAGAGAAAGAGAGAAAAAAGCTATTCATCTAATGCATAAACAGCATACCTGAGCCTTCATAGACGGCGGCAATCTTTTGGATAGCATTGATATAAGCAGCTGTTCTATAGTCTACCTTTTTGATTTGAGCAGTTTGTCTTGTTTCGTGACATGCTTGAATCATGGTATCTTCAAGACCAGAGTAAACCAGGTCAGCTTCTTCAGCACCATGTACAATGGCCTTTCTTTCGGCTTCTGTTAAGGGTCTACCAGCATTTTCTTCTACAAGGGCAACTACCTTGGATCGTGCACGTTCATCCCACTTCTTGTTCATACGTCCAAATCGCACATGAGATAAATTCTTGAGCCATTCAAAGTAGGACACAGTGACACCACCTGCGTTCAAGAGTAAATCGGGGATAATAACCTTGCCACTATCTTCCAAGAGGGAGTGTGCAGAGGGTGTAACGGGACCATTGGCAGCTTCACCAATGATCTTGGCCTTAATATTGGAAACATTACGCAAACCAATCTGACGTTCGAGAGCAGCAGGAATTAAGATGTCACACTCAGCTTCAAGGATCTTGGTTGGCTCATCAATTATTTGAGCAGATGAATCATATCCACGGAAGGTCCTGTGGGCACGGTGGTGCTTATAGAGATTCTCAATGTTCAAACCATTAGGGTCATAAATAGCACAATCCCTTTCACCAATACCTATAACCTTGGCACTAGTATAATAAAAGTGAGCAACAAAATCGCTATCAGTGACTATGATAATACGTACCCATTTTCTTCAAAGAATTTAGCAGCATGGTAACCCACATTACCGAATCCTTGGATAACCACAGACACATCTTCTATCTTTCCACTAACGCCTGTCTTCTGTTGCACTTCAGGATAGCTAAGGAATTCACGGATACCATAATAAACACCTAAACCGGTGGCTTCATTACGACCACGTACACCACCTAATGATAGAGGCTTGCCAGTAACACAACCAGCAGCATTGACATCACCTATATTGAATTGAGCATATGTATCCATAATCCATGCCATTTCTCTAGGTCCTGTGCCAACGTCAGGAGCTGGAACATCAAGGCCAGGACCGATGAATTTCTTTTGACAGAGTTCCATCGTGTATCTACGGGTGATTCTCTCAAGTTGTTCAACTGTGTATTTTGAAGGATCAATCTTGATACCACCTTTAGCGCCACCAACTATAAAACAATGCGTTGAATAACAATTAGAGGGAAAAAAAGTGTTATACACCTACATGGTACATCTACAACAGCACACTTATAGGTCATGAGAGAAGCCAATGCTAATAATAAACTTGATTTAATAATGGCAGTTTGATATGTATTTGATTTTATACCTTCAACTTCTTGCAAGTCCACTTCTTCAGAGAAACGGATACCACCTTTGACAGGTAAACGGTGTCGAGAATGTTGGGCACGATAACCTAAAGATGTTTAGTTAAACAGAATATGATCAAATGGTTTATATGCTTACCTTCAATAACTTCATACTTTCCGTCTTCAATTTCTATCGGAAAAGTTACACGTAGGACACTATCAACAGCACGTAAATGAGCCAATGTATGTGATTGTACGTCACTGAGATTAGCTGCATGATCATAATAATTTTCGACGGATTGTAAGAAAGTAGGTTCATCGGGATTACAAGCAGCTTGAGTAGCAGCTAAAAAAAGAAGAACAAAGTTAAGCATTGAATAACAATGATAATAAGAGCATTACCAGTAGTTAAACATCGATAAAGCGTAGGCTTAACTGTTAAGGGGCGAAGAGTGGTACTAAAAGAAGTTAAGCTTTATACTTTATGAATAAAAGATCAACTTACGGTAAACGACGTAGAAGAAGCATTGGTAAAAGAATGGAAAAAAAAAGGAATTTTTTTAATATAACAGTATCCGCTTTAAGTATCGTGGGAAATGCCGATCGCATTTTCTCACGACGGAACTTAAATCTATGGCTTCTTTAATCATTTTTGAAAGCAGTGTTGCAGGAGATTTAAGACAGATATAACAGTGCTTATAGAAAAGGATCAGTTCCTGATATAATGGAAAGAATATTGAAAAGATCACGCTTATTGATATACATTAAAGTAGACAATTGTATCACCTTTGGAAAAGGAGGTACCTGCTTCACCATGAAGGCAATGATTGGCTTGGACAAGTGTAGACGAAGTAAATAACAGGGCTTTTTTCAGTACGCCTTCTTCTTTAGACAAGCTTGAAATTATCAACTTCTATTGACAATAGATAAAAGTGCTTTACAATTAGCCATATATAAATTGAATATTTTACTTTAGACGTTCGATGAACTGGAAAGTGCCAGTTGCTCGATTGATCAAATTTATATGGAGAAGTCGTCAGGGTCGACAACCATTGCATACACTTCTATGCTTAATTCGTTCAATATTAAGCCAAAAGCAGAAAATCCTTTTGGATCTTTATTTCTCATGATGCGAGTGTGTAGTTGTCTTTTGGACTCGGTCATTCTAGCTCTGCCTTCCTCTACTAATTGTGGAACAGCACCTGAGAGCCTGTTATTCTCCCCCCCCACACACACACACATACAAAATCGATTCCTTTGCTGCTTCCTATCCATACAGCTGAAAGTCAGGAATGATCAAGTATCAAGATGTAAGCTCTTCTTTTTTTTAAAAAAAAATATGCTAGAAAGAAGAACAGAGTACACAGTTAGGTTTGAATACGAAAGTATCTACAAGACAGTAATCGAATGAATGAACAGCAGTACAATGGATTAGAAGAGTAACGACACATACATGCCTAAAGTTCTTTCAGCGTTGCAATTTGGAGCATTAAACATAAAGGATAAAAAAGACATGAAACCATCACTCATGGATTTGAACACCTTAATGACTAAGGGTTTAATAATGTATTATTATTACTATACTAGCGATGATCATCTGTCAATGTTTTCCACTAGAAACACGCCAATTTACATTGTACAATTTACCAAGCGAAACCTATGCTTAGCTGCTGGCGCAAAAACTAATTTGCCAGCATTTGATTTATAATGTAAAAGAATACAGTTTAGCAATATTTACTTAAAAAGAGAATAAACAGAAGCATAGGAACACAATGCAGAATATTACATTTAGCGGACATGGTCTGCTTTGTCAAGGAAGCTCTTTAAGAGTCGGTTACATTCTTCTGGTTTTTCCCAAAGGATCCAGTGACCAGAGTCACTGACAAGGTGCATTTCAATACCAGGAATGAATTCAGGCGCTTTGGAGGCTATCTCAGGAGGCAAAGCAGCGTCCTTTTCGGCCATAACCATCATAGCAGGTTTGCGGATAATAGGATCCAACCCTTTGCATTGTACATAGTTATTATGAGTTTGCTTATACCAGTTCAATCCACCACGAGCACCACGCTTCTTGTATTGTTCAACATAGTAATTCATGACAATTTCGGGAATCTTTTCATGTCGAGGTCTATCTTCGCGTCCTTCGGCTAGTGTTCCTTTAACGGGATCAATCAATGGTTCTTTCATGTCACTAATGGGGCGGAAGACACGGCGAAAGAATTTTTCAGTATTATTGTTCATATCTTGCTCAGCCTCGGGCGTGACCAAATAGAGTTGATATTTGAAGTTTGGGAAAGTCTTTACGATCTCTTCCAAGGTAGTAGGATGCTGTGCAGGAGGAACGTAGGGTGTGCAGAAACTAGCTAGTGCTTTGACACGTTCGGGATAGAACTGACCGAAGCGCCAGGTAACAGCTCCTCCCCAATCATGGCCAATGACAATAACAGTGGGTATTTGAAGGTGGTCCAGAAGACCAGCCAAATCCTTACTAACTACGCCAAAGCCATACTCTGCTGGATCCTCGGGAGCATCCTAACGAGAAGATTAGATAAAAAGAAAAATTGGCATGCCAACCTACGGATTCACCAAAACCGCGAAGACTAGGAACAATGACACGATAACCGAGATTGACGAGGAAAGGGATTTGCTCTCTCCAGGCAATCCAGCTGAATTGGAAAGTAATGATTGATACCGTTATACACGCAATTTTCCATAATTAATGACTTACAGGTCTGGCCATCCATGAATTAATAACAAAACCTTATTTGAGGTAGGGTTTTGGTCAACGTAATGTAGACGAATACCGTTGACTTGACAGTATTGATGATTATAAGAAGCAGGATTGTTATGGTCAAACATGTTTTGATCAATGGAAAGAAAGAAAGAAAAGACTGGCGTAATGCATTTATCTTCATATAAAACATAACTGCGGAATAATTATGTCTGACAATTCTTCCCTTAATTTTTTTATCCTTGAGCCACACGTCGCAGAGTAGTGCGACCAAATTATTGTAAGATGTACGACTAAACAGATTTTTATTTATAAATAATTAAAACCTCAATTGGGCGCACGATTGTAATATTACATCTTTCCCGCCTGAGGCAGTTCATAAAAGAAGGATAGTGGTGACTAAAAAAAACCCTTTTGGGATCAGGATAAAAATGCTTTGGAGTGAATGGGGTCAAGTGTAAAATACACTAGTGAGAAGGAGAAGAAGGGAGCCATGCTGAGTCTTTGTCCGAGGTGAGTGGGTGGAGTAGGCGCAAGCTTAGCGTGATAGAGGTAATCGAGTTCATATAGAATTCTACATATAGTTGGCCAGCGAATGGTCCACGAGCGCACTGTGTTAGGAGAGCGAGGTTTTCTGGTAGGTAGCATATTTAAAAGGAAGAACAATGCGTCAGAAATGGTTTGAGGCATCATGAGTCTATGGCGCACCTGGAGAGAGTGAATGGTATGGGCCATTGTGAAAGGCTGGCCAGAGCGCCAAAGGCAGGTTTTGTATCGACCACCAGGGAACCAACCAAGACACTAACGTATGGTGCGACTTCTTTCAGACTTGGACATAGGTAGCCATAAGACAGGGTTGAAAGAGATAGTTGAGCGACAGTGCGTAAGGAGAACGAGACATGGGTAGAATGTTTATTATTGAGGTTGCCTTGGCAATATTCCCGCTGTATTGACCGTAAAGAGCGATGATCCAGGGACTCTGGGTCGGAGGAGCATCTCTTCCAAATGGGAGACCTATAGAGCTTGTACCATTGGGAGTGGCTTTGGGCTGGCTGATAAGTGGAAGAAGATGATGTAACAGAGCATCTTCTGGAAGGGTAAGGGAGCGTAGAAGGAACTGAGATGGCAGAGCATAAGCACGTTCTTGCATGGTTAGTAGCCTCGACATATGCAGCATTATTGTGGTGGAAGATACGTGTGAGCCACCGAAAATCTGTCGCAAACAGACGTTTTGGGCATCTTCCAGTTGTTTGCTAAGGAATGTGGTGACCTTGGCAATGGCCAGACCGTATTCCAGTCGTGCACGAACAATGTGACTGTAGAAGCGAATACCAAGGAGAGGAGAAAAGCCTTTAGGGTGAACCCCAATAGCTGAGAGTTGGTTTATAGTGGCAAGGGCTTTGGACTTGTTTTGATTGACCAATGCAATAGCATCGATATAGCCACCAGGGCGGAAGGAATTCCGAGATAAAGAAAAGAAGGTTGCTTTGGAATTGGTTCGCCATAGAGGGTGTAACTTGAGCACGGTTGCGTTGGGTCTAATATAATACATTCACTTGGGTTTCATCGGTAACCGAGCTTGTAACTATGATCTTCGCAAGACTTCAGAAGAGTTGGTATGTCGGCCTTAGCAGCTATGAGAACCACATCATCAGCATAGAGGAGGCCGCTCAACCGAAGGATAATTTCGGTAGGGGAAATATCCGTGATTATCGGTTGTGGACGCAGAAGGCGAGGTAACTCGCTAATGATATAGAATACAAAAACAGAGAGAGGATTGACCCTTGTAGGACATCAATGACTGGAGAGAAGCGTGTAGATGTTGCATTGTTGAGCAGCACTTCTATTTGGACCTCGTCAAATAAGTTCCGTAGTAGGCTAACGAGTGCTGCAGGTGCTGTTTATTCTAGTGTGTGCCATATTTGGCGGCGATCCACAGTGTCGTATGCTGACTTGATGTCCAAGAATGCCAGTACTGGGATTATGCGATAGTGGCGACGAAAAATGCTACATATCTCTGCTATACAAAGGACGTAGTCTAAAGATCCTCTAAATTCGCGAAATCCGCCTTGTGCTATGTCCAAATGAGAACTGTGATCAATCAGAAAGTGATGGATACTACGTTCTAACAGCTTTCAGAAGACAGATATAAGGCTAATAGATCGATGATTGCCAGGTCAGTCGAGTCACCTTTCTTGTGAATCAGTACTACTTGGGCCAAACGCCAGTCAGCAGGTGCGTAAGACCATGTCCAACATAGCTGAAATTGTAAGATGTACAGTCTTTTCAGAAAGAAAAGTCGCATTTTTGCAATTTTTATAACACAATTTATACAAAAAAGCGATAAGCCAGCGCGACATCCCTTTCTGGAAATAGTGTGAAAGCATAGTATATGGAGCGTAGAAAAGGAGAGAAAGGAAAGAAAATAAATATAACTATTCAAGCAATGGATGCTTGTTTAAGAGTATGGATACTTGTGAGACAATGTTTGACAAAAGAAAGGAAGGGAGAGGAATGTTCTGAATAACTGATTGTCAGTGGGAGATCCATAATAACCATAATGTAATCCATACAATAGTGAGTATAGTGTGAACTCGTGAAGGATGGACGAGACGAGATGCTTTTAGAGTACGTAGTAGAGCGAGCATATGTGCAGGCTGTAGGTTCATATTGGCATAATAAGGTTGCAGGATA
This sequence comes from Rhizopus sp. PT2906, assembly GCA_025529335.1. Lineage (NCBI taxonomy): Eukaryota > Fungi > Mucoromycota > Mucoromycetes > Mucorales > Rhizopodaceae > Rhizopus > Rhizopus sp. PT2906. Next base: position 89,436 of record JAMYHX010000126.1, read on the forward strand.
GATTGAGATATCCGGTGTTTGAAAGGACAAAGAACCAGAAAATAGACAATATTATCTTCATTCGCTTGACAAATTCGACATTGAGGGGAATAAAAGGCATTAATCTGATATAAACAAACAATTATAGGCAATTTAGAGTGAAGGGCCCCACAACATACTGACCACGCTTGTAGTAGCATATCGGATATCCAGAACATCTTGGGGCGAGACACATGAATGAGGAATCTTGGCCGAGAAGGAAATGGTCCTGAGAGCTGTCTAAATTGAATGGAGGAGAACTGTCGCTGCAACGATAGCTATTGAAATTGCTGTACAAGAGTATCAACAGTTTGATTTTCTGTGATATGTGTTACATCTTGCAGAATAACGTCCCAAAGGAACGACTGCAATCGTATTATTCTGTGTTATAACATATCTTTGTACAGTCGCTGACACAGGCCAAATTTAACAGGGTATTTACTTCTCACTCGCAAACGTAGGCGATCGGTTGCATCATCGATAATAAAAAAGTTTGAAGTCAAAAACCTGAGGTGGCAAAAATTTGGAATGGAGAGGAACAAACTTGCTAAAGGTAACAGCAGGGGGTTTGCAAAAGATAATGAGGAAAGATCTGGGCTGAATCCAAAATGATCAAAGGCTTTGTAGATGGGCTGCATGATAGACAGAGGATGAATGAGATCATATTTCCGACATGTAAGCACAAAGAAGGAAAGAAAGAAGAAATGATCATTCCCGGTAATATTGGGCAAATGGTGTTGTATAATAGACTGTATCAGTGAGAGAATTCCATTTGGGGCAAATATATGACGAAGATATCTTACTTGCAGGACCAAATATTGCACTTGTGGGTGCGCGGCTTGTTTATCTATCATATCCTTCGTGCTCCCAATTACCTTAAAGGCCCTGGCAATCAGGCTGTAGCCAGTCTCTTTGCTAACAAAGGAAATATTGATCGTAATGAATGTCTTGAGCCCTTTCTCGTCAAAAGAGACATGACCTCTACTTATTGTTCTCACAATAATCTCCCTTCTTGAGATCCGCTTTTCTGTTCCTCTCTTCAAGCCATCGTATTTTTACTCTCAAGCTCAGAGGGGCTTTTAGATACTTCTTTCATTCTTTGAACTGTCCAGGACAAAGTATAAAATGCTATGTGCTCACTTGGGTTTAATAAATAAAATGATTGTTTAATCATATAGCTCAGATGAGCTGGATAAAATTCATAAGGAGAAGTCGTCAGGGTCGACAACCATTGCATACACTTCTATGCTTAATTCGTTCAATATTAAGCCAAAAGCAGAAA